>JAVKPL010008295.1:0-11316 GCA_032173675.1 Gastrolobium villosum | reverse complement strand
TCAGTTATAAAATAATGAGGCTGTTACGTGTGGAGTTAAGTTATTCAGATCAATGAAGAGGATTGCGATGCGGGATGAAACTTGGATGATATTAATGAGTTAGTTATAAAGTAATGAGGCTGTTATGTGTGGAGTTATGTTATTCATATCAATGATTAATGAGTCAGTTATAAAGTAATGAGGCTGTTACGTGTGGAGTTAAGTTATTCAGATCAATGAAGAGGATTGCGATGCGGGATGAAACTTGGATGATATTAATGAGTTAGTTATAAAGTAATGGGGCTGTTATGTGTGGAGTTATGTTATTCATATCAATGATTAATGAGTCAGTTATAAAGTAATGAGGCTGTTACGTGTGGAGTTATGTTATTCGATGCGGGATGAAACTTGGATGATATTAATGAGTTAGTTATAAAGTAATGAGGCTGTTATGTGTGGAGTTATGTTATTCATATCAATGATTAATGAGTCAGTTATAAAGTAATGAGGCTGTTACGTGCAGAGTTAAGTTATTCAGATCAATGAAGAGGATTGCGATGCGGGATGAAACTTGGATGATATTAATGAGTTAGTTATAAAGTAATGAGGCTGTTATGTGTGGAGTTATGTTATTCATATCAATGATTAATGAGTCAGTTATAAAGTAATGAGGCTGTTACGTGTGGAGTTAAGTTATTCAGATCAATGAAGAGGATTGCGATGCGGGATGAAACTTGGATGATATTAATGAGTTAGTTATAAAGTAATGAGGCTGTTATGTGTGGAGTTATGTTATTCATATCAATGATTAATGAGTCAGTTATAAAATAATGAGGCTGTTACGTGTGGAGTTATGTTATTCAGATCAATGAAGAGGATTGCGATGCGGGATGAAACTTGGATGATATTAATGAGTTAGTTATAAAGTAATGAGGCTGTTATATGTGGAGTTATGTTATTCATATCAATGATTAATGAGTCAGTTATAAAGTAATGAGGCTGTTACGTGTGGAGTTATGTTATTCAGATCAATGAAGAGGATTGCGATGCGGGATGAAACTTGGATGATATTAATGAGTTAGTTATAAAGTAATGAGGCTGTTATGTGTGGAGTTATGTTATTCATATCAATGATTAATGAGTCAGTTATAAAGTAATGAGGCTGTTACGTGTGGAGTTAAGTTATTCAGATCAATGAAGAGGTGTAACATCCCGCATAATTAGTAAAATACCTAAGTACTATATGCTATGTGTACATGTGTAGAACTCGGATGTATGGCTTATGTGTAATGGCTTGTGAATTGGTTGACTTTTATCCTTGGATAAGACTAAGGTAATTAATTAAATTAAATCATAGGAAGATACATATGTAGACATGTGAATTTGATCATATAAGTAATGTGAGTATGTGTTATAGGACCTTAGTGTTCATTGGACTTTGGTAGTGGGCTAGTGTGTGTGTGTGGACTTGTTGCTAGTGGACTTGTGTGAATGGATCCTTTTGTGTGTGAGGCCAATGGCCCAAGGATGGTTGTGAATCCATCAAGTTCAGCCCATGGTTAGACCCACACCTACTTCCCTAAGCCTTGCCCAACATGGATGCCTTGTGTACCAAGAAACCTTAACATGGCAACCCTTCTACCACTCAATCTTGCGCACAAGTAAGGGTAATTTAGGACCTTGAAATCTGTCATTTTGCCTTGTTAAACCGCCACCTCACCTTGATTATGCATAACTTGATTTTAATTTTATTGCATGGTAGACACATGTGCAAATTAGCATGATTTTAGGCTGCATAATTCCCCATTTAGGCGCACATGGGAGGGACCTTGGTGCAGATTTTTCTTATGACACAAACTGCCTAACTTGTTGACTTGGTGAACCACTTACACCCTCCATCATGACACTGTTTTGTGCAGATTTTTGGCAAGCTTTTGCAGCCCATCATGAGTCAAAACCTGCCTTGTTTTCACATGCATCATAAGGGATTTTTTTGCTGCATTTTCATCAATTTGTGCAGCTCCAAAATCTGAACTTGGGCTGTCACAAAGCTGCACCTCTTTTCCCCTCATCATTGCGCACCAAGGCTGCCTTAGTGCAGATTTTTGGGCTGCCACATGGTTGTTTCCTTGTTGAATTAGCAAAGCTCTTACATGTACTCATGAGGCACCTCCTCCACTCCATTTTTGCGCACAACTTGGTCATTGATGCAGAAAATTTTCTGACTTAGGACAGCCCAAAAATGAGTGCTTAGGCTGCCACAAATCAGTGCTCATAATGCACCTCTTTTCCTCTCTTATTTTGCGCACCAAGGACTGCATCAAGGCAGATTTTTGGCTGCCATCAAGTTGAGTTGCTTGTTGACTTAGTGAACCTTTTTCATGTGCTCATGATGCATCCATTCCACCCCACTTCATGCGCATAACTTGGTCAAGTATGCAGAAAATTTCTCTGACTTTGGACAGCCCCAAATCTGATCAAATCACCCCTCACTCTTTGCATGTAAGTAGAGTAATTTAGAAGCCAACACCTTGCTTGTACAGCCCTTGTATGCAGCCCCACTCCCTCAAGCAATCAGATTTCTACCTTGATGTTAAATCATTACAACCTCCTCCCTTCTTCCTTTAAATTGCGCACAAGAGGGGCTGCCCCCATTCACTTGTGCAGCCACCTCATTTCCCCTCTCCCTCACACTCTAGCTTAGCCTTGCAAGAACCTTAGGAGGAAGAAAGACCAAGTGCAGCCAACATCCCCTCCTTCCCTCACCTTAACCATACACCAAGCTAGTGCAAGCCTTGTTCCTCACCTTGTTGCGCATAGGACCTCTTAGGAAGTGTGGACTTGTGGTGTAGTGAAGCTAGAAGGTGGTGTGTGATTCTTGACTTTGAAGGGTGTGCTACAAGAGGTAAGCCTTGAGCTTAGGATATTTCCTTTATGTAACCATGTATGTGTGATTAAATGTCTCCTTGAGTATGTGTGGTTTTGGGATTCAAGTATGAGCATGGTAAAAAATTAGAATGGTGGAGCTATTGCATGGAGAATTGTATGCATAAAAATGTTTAAGATTATATGCCACTGTTTGTATGATTAGGCCACTGTTTTAAAGAGAAATGTGCCACTGTTTCTGCACCTAAAAGCCACTGTTTCTGCACCTAAAAGCCACTGTTTCTGCACATTAAAAGCCACTGTTTCTGCACATTAAAAGCCACTGTTTCTGCACTTAAAAGCCACTGTTTCTGCACATTACATGCCACTGTTTCTGCACATTATATGCCACTGTTTCTGCACTTAAAATGTCACTGTTTTAGTGCTCCTTAAGCCACTGTTTTAGCCATGTAATGCCACTGTTTCCATGCTTAAAATGTCACTGTTTTAGCCATGAAATGCCACTGTTTCCATGCTTAAAATACCACTGTTTATATGCATAAAATGCCACTGTTTTTATGCATCAAATGCCACTGTTTAATCCATAAAAATGCCACTGTTTTAGTCCTTCTATGCCACTGTTTGTATGTATAAAATGCCACTGTTTTGGAAGTTCAAAGTGCCACTGTTTCTGTTTTAAAAACGCCACTGTTTCTGTTTTAAAAACGCCACTGTTTCTGTTTTGAAAACGTTAAAAACGTCACTGTTTTGCTGCTGTAAACGCTGCTGTATGTTCACTGTTTTGCTGCTGTAAACGCTGCTGTATGTTCACTGTTTTGCTGCTGTATGCTCACTGTTTTGCTGCTGTATGCTCACTGTTTTACTGCTGTAAATGCTCACTGTTTTGCTGCTGTATGCTCACTGTTTCGCTGCTGTATGCTCACTGTTTTGATGCTGTAAATGCTCACTGTTTGCTGCTGTATGCTCACTGTTTTGTTGCTGTAAATAGCCACTGTAAATGATTAGTTTTAATTGATTTAGGTGCGCTTAAGAAGTGAGAATATTTCGCTGCCGTTGGTAATATTTAAGGAAAGCTAAAGGTAAGTGTCAGGCGATGAAGCCTAATGTGACTATTGACTACTGGTATAGAATTGTAACATGATGCTCCATATACCGTAAAAATATTATGTTCCATTATGATGAAAGGAAACTGCCTAAAATGTGCCTGAGGGCTATATGACTATGAGGTAAAGACGTTATGTGGCAGCATAACGCATATGAAAGGTATATAAGCATGCATCTTACATTATACCGCATTTTTACGCTTTGTGTGTGAAAGCATAGCATGGCATGCATGTAACCAGATCATATAGGCCTTGTTTTAGAATAGTTATGTACAGGACCATGTGTTTGAGCAAGCATCATATAGGCATCCCCAAGGTACCGGGGTATGGGACACTTGGCATCAGTCCGCATAGGCCCACAGATGGAATCCACATGGAGCTCAGGTGCCAAGGGATATTTGATTCCACTGTGAAGTGCGCGCACGACGGTGCTAAAAGCGCAAAGGAAAGGCGTTATATACGCAATATATGAATATGATAAAAAGGAAAAGGAACAAGGATATGTTGAAGTGACTGTTTATGATTTTGTGCCTAGTTAATATTGTTATATTATTGGTTTTATTGCCACACTACTGGGATTATTCTCACCCCTTCGGGGCTGCTATTTTTCCAAAATGGCAGGAGGACGCCAGAGCATTTGAAGGAGTAATATTTTGCTGTTGATTGCTGATGCGTGGATTATCAGTGTTGCTGTTTGTTTAAATGGATTACTGTAATGATTAATGTTTTGGAACTTTTGGATGACTGTAGTCTTTATCATGATTATGTTAGCTTGAACTTTTGTGAACAATGTCTATTTTGGAAAACCTTTATGAAAAGAATTTAAGTGTTGAAAATTTTTATACGGATTTGTATGCTGCTTTGTTAGCTCATGTGACGTTAACAACTCTAATTCCGCTTAGCAAACGACTCTCTTGGATGCATACAAGGGAGGGCGTTACACTAATTGGTATCAGAGCCGTTTGGTCCATGGATTTGCTTGTGATTGATTGAATTGACTGCTGTTTGTGTTTATCTGCTGATTGACTGTCTAAATGTGCTATAGTTTAAGTATGTGTTAGCTAGGATAATTAGATGGTTTAGACTGTTCTGTGATAAGACACGGATGCATAGCTAACTTGTCCGAATTGAACTCGAGTACCTACTTGGGACTGCTGCCATGAATAACTTGCGGTGAGCCTGATCAACTCATTTCCTGATATTGTGAGTGCAGAATCATGGCGGGTGGTCGCGGTTCAACTCGGGGAAGGACTGGCGATGCAGAAGAGGATCTTATCACCACCATTGGAGGACTGGCCACGTTCATCCAGAATATGAGCCAGGAATGGCGCGATCATAGGCAACAGAATCTGAACCAACCCCCACTGCATGAAAATGCAGAAGAAATTGCCCGTCGGAGGTTGAAAGACTTCCGCAACTTCCAACCACCCACTTTTGAGGGTGAAGACAACCCCGAGGCTGCAGCAAAGTGGCTGCAGATGATTGAGCATATTTTCGAACGCATGGCATGCCCGGAAGCGCAGAAGACGGATTACGCGTCGTACCAGCTGATGGGGGAAGCTTTAACATGGTGGACTGGTGCGAGGGCTCTGCTGAGAGCTCAGGACGTGGAGCTGACATGGGCCGTATTCAGACAAGTATTCCTGGATAAGTATTTTCCTAAGGCAATGAGAAGGATGAAGCACGCTGAACTGCTGTCGCTCAGGCAGGGTAACATGACGGTCAATGAGTATATTGCTAAATTTGGGCAGCTGATCGAGTACGCCAACTTTGATCGGAACATCTACGATGAAGAATGGCAGGTAGAGAAGTTCGAGAGCGGATTACATCCGGAAATTCGCAAGCTCATCTTGACGACGGCTCATCGTACACTTCCGGAACTCATCAACCAGAGTCGTCAGGCAGAAGGAATCATTCTGGAAGCCAAGAACTTGAACAAGCCACCACCACAATTCCACGGAGGAAATCGAGCAGGCAGATTCTTCAGGGCGGCACCTGGTAGGGGTCGAGGCAGAGGTACGCCATTGCAAGCGCGGCCTGGAAACTTTAAGAGAAACTTTACGGTGGGTCAATCGTCGACCGGACGTCAGGGCGCGACCGTTTGTACTACTTGTGGAAAGAATCACTTTGGAGTCTGTCGCAAGAACAACAATGCATGTTTCAGATGCGGCCAGCAAGGTCATTTTGCTTACAAGTGCCCCCAGAACGCTGACCAACAACCTCCGCAAGCTCGAGTGTTCACATTGGATGCAAATGAAGCGCAGAAGTTTCCCAACCTGATCAAAGGTAATGTCACTCTGAATGGTCACCCAATGTCTGTTATCTTTGATTCTGGAGCGTCTGGCTCTTTTATGGCAAAGCATACTGCCTTGAGAATAGGCATCACCCCAACCCCGTTACCTTATGAGTTACACATCAGCACACCTACGGGAGGATCGTGCATAGCATCAGAGACCTGCAGAGGTGTTACCTTGCAGTATGAAGGGAACACGTATACAGTTAATTTGGTGGTCCTGCCGGTATTCAACTTCGATGTGATTATCGGTATGGACTGGTTGACGGAAAACGGGATAACTCTGGATTGTCGAGCGGGGAAAGTCATTGTTCCTGTTAAGGATGGTAATTTTCAACCTTTCTCTCTCATTTCTTTGTTGCAAGTTAGAAAAGAGCTCCGCAAGGGAGCAGCAGGGTATCTTTTGTCGATCGAGGCTGAAGTCTCGGTTGACACTCAAATTCAGAATGTACCGGTAGTTAGAGAATTCGAGGAGGTATTCCCGGATGAAATACCTCGATTGCCTCCTCATAGGGAAATAGAATTTTCGATCGAACTTGTTCCTGGAGTTGGACCAATCTCCATTGCCCCGTATCGCATGGCGCCGTTGGAACTTCGTGAGTTGAAGAAGCAGATAGAAGAGCTTTTGGCAAAGGAATTCATCAGACCGAGTACTTCCCCATGGGGTGCTCCAGCCATCTTGATTAAGAAGAAGGATGGAAGTTTACGTCTGTGTGTAGATTACCGCCAGCTGAACAAAGTAACGGTGAAGAATAAGTATCCGCTACCGAGGATCGACGATTTGATGGACCAGCTGAGAGGAGCCAGAGTCTTTTCCAAGATAGATCTGCGATCGGGATACCATCAGATCCGGGTCAAACCGGAGGATATTCCGAAAACCGCTTTTAGGACTCGTTATGGGCACTACGAATATCAAGTGATCCCATTCGGACTTACGAATGCTCCAGCGGTATTCATGGACTACATGAACCGCATCTTCCGCCCGTTTCTTGATCAGTTCGTTATTGTGTTTATCGACGATATCCTGATTTACTCAGCTAATGAAGAGCTGCACGCGGAACATCTGAGGATTGTCTTGCAAGTCTTGAAGGAGAAGCAGTTGTACGCGAAATGGTCGAAGTGCGAGTTTTGGCTTAAAGAGGTCCAGTTTCTGGGCCATGTCATCTCATCAGAAGGTATCGCGGTGGACCCCAGCAAAGTCGAAGCTGTCATGAATTGGGAGCGACCCAAGACTGTTACCGAAGTAAGAAGTTTCTTAGGTCTGGCTGGATACTATCGAAGGTTTATCCAGAATTTCTCTCAGATAGTGCAACCCCTCACCCGTCTCACTCGGAAGGACAAGCCTTTTGAGTGGACGGAAGCCTGTGAAGAATGTTTCCTGGAGCTAAAGAGCAGATTGACGAGTGCTCCCGTACTCACGATTCCGGATCCTACTCGAAAGTTCGAAGTGTACTGTGATGCGTCGCTGAAAGGACTTGGATGCGTGTTGATGCAGGACCGTATGGCGGTAGCTTACGCGTCTCGACAACTGAAGCCTCACGAAGAAAATTATCCTACGCACGATTTGGAGTTAGCAGCTATAGTGTTCGCACTTAAAATCTGGAGGCACCACTTGTATGGTTCGCAGTTTGACGTGTTCAGCGATCATAAGAGTTTGAAGTACTTGTTCGACCAGAAGGAGCTGAATATGCGGCAACGGCGGTGGATGGAATTTCTGAAGGACTACGATTTTGAACTTAAGTACCACCCAGGAAAGGCAAACGTGGTAGCTGATGCTCTGAGCAGGAAGACACTACACACTGCAACTCTGATGATGGAAGAATT
Organism: Gastrolobium villosum; assembly: GCA_032173675.1. Lineage (NCBI taxonomy): Eukaryota > Viridiplantae > Streptophyta > Magnoliopsida > Fabales > Fabaceae > Gastrolobium > Gastrolobium villosum. The sequence goes on along the minus strand of JAVKPL010008295.1, from coordinate 3,231 downwards.
GAAGTTGTTTGAGGCCTTTCGAGACTTGAACTTATCGGTAGACGAGAGAGGGAACAGCATAAGATTGGGAAATATAAAGGTGGAGAATGAATTAATCAGTAGAATTAAGGAGGCTCAGAAAGATGAAGAGTTAGTCCGTGATTTGGTTGGTAACCAAGATGTTGTAAAGGATGAGTTTGATGTTTGGAGATTTCAAGGACGGCTGGTTGTGCCGAATGAAGTGTTGAAGCAAGAAGTTTTACAGGAGGCTCACAAGGGTAAGTACGCAGTTCATCCTGGATCCACGAAGATGTACCATGATTTGAAGACCTCGTTTTGGTGGCCGGGTATGAAGCGTGATATTGCGGAGTATGTATCTCGATGCTTAACTTGTCAGAAGGTGAAGTACGAACATCAGAAACCGTCGGGACTCCTTCAACCTTTGGAGATTCCCGAATGGAAGTGGGACAGTATTTCGATGGATTTTGTAGTTGGACTTCCTCGGACGCGAGAAGGATATGATTCTATCTGGGTGATTGTCGATCGTTTAACGAAGTCAGCTCATTTCTTGCGTGTTAGAACCACATATGACACAGAGAGGCTTGCTAGAATTTATCTGCAGGAGATTGTGAAGCTGCACGGAGTTCCTACGTGTATTGTCAGTGATCGTGATCCCAAGTTTACATCTAAGTTTTGGGAATCCTTTCAAAGAGCATTAGGGACCCAACTGAGGTTGAGTACTGCTTATCATCCGCAGACCGATGGACAGACGGAACGCACCATTCAAGCGTTAGAGGACATGTTGCGAGCTTGTGTTTTGGAGTTAGGAGGCAGCTGGGATAGTTATCTTTCTTTGATTGAGTTCGCGTACAACAACAGTTACCACTCCAGCATTCAAATGGCACCGTATGAAGCTTTGTATGGGAGAAGATGCAGATCCCCTTTATGTTGGACTGAAGTGGGTGAGCGAAGTATGTTAGGACCTGATCTAATTCAAGAAACATCCGAACAAGTAAAGAAGATTCGGGAGAATATGCAGCGGGCTCAGGCCAGACAGAAGAGTTATTACGACAAGCGTCATAAGCCCCTATCTTTCGAAGTCGGAGATCATGTGTTCTTGAGAATCACACCTACATCGGGACTCGGAAGGAGAATGGGAGTTAAGAAGTTAAGTCCACGGTACCTAGGACCGTATCTGATTATGGACCGGATTGGAGAGTCTGCATACCGGTTGGCCTTACCACCCAATATGTCAGGAATTCACAATGTATTTCATGTGTCACAGCTACGGAGGTATCTCTCTGATCCATCTCACGTGCTACAACCGGAAGAAGTGGGACTCAAGGAAAATCTGACTTATCAAGTGCAACCATTCCAAATTCTTGAAAGATCCGTCAAGCGACTCCGTTCTAAAGAGATTCCGTTGGTGAAAGTATTGTGGAACAACAGATCGGCAGCTGAAGCCACTTGGGAGCGCGAGGACGACGTTCAGAAACACTATCCAGAACTGTTTAGCTCTTAAGTAAGTTTATTTTGCGGACAAAATTCCTATTTGGTGGGGAGAGTGTAACATCCCGCATAATTAGTAAAATACCTAAGTACTATATGCTATGTGTACATGTGTAGAACTCGGATGTATGGCTTATGTGTAATGGCTTGTGAATTGGTTGACTTTTATCCTTGGATAAGACTAAGGTAATTAATTAAATTAAATCATAGGAAGATACATATGTAGACATGTGAATTTGATCATATAAGTAATGTGAGTATGTGTTATAGGACCTTAGTGTTCATTGGACTTTGGTAGTGGGCTAGTGTGTGTGTGTGGACTTGTTGCTAGTGGACTTGTGTGAATGGATCCTTTTGTGTGTGAGGCCAATGGCCCAAGGATGGTTGTGAATCCATCAAGTTCAGCCCATGGTTAGACCCACACCTACTTCCCTAAGCCTTGCCCAACATGGATGCCTTGTGTACCAAGAAACCTTAACATGGCAACCCTTCTACCACTCAATCTTGCGCACAAGTAAGGGTAATTTAGGACCTTGAAATCTGTCATTTTGCCTTGTTAAACCGCCACCTCACCTTGATTATGCATAACTTGATTTTAATTTTATTGCATGGTAGACACATGTGCAAATTAGCATGATTTTAGGCTGCATAATTCCCCATTTAGGCGCACATGGGAGGGACCTTGGTGCAGATTTTTCTTATGACACAAACTGCCTAACTTGTTGACTTGGTGAACCACTTACACCCTCCATCATGACACTGTTTTGTGCAGATTTTTGGCAAGCTTTTGCAGCCCATCATGAGTCAAAACCTGCCTTGTTTTCACATGCATCATAAGGGATTTTTTTGCTGCATTTTCATCAATTTGTGCAGCTCCAAAATCTGAACTTGGGCTGTCACAAAGCTGCACCTCTTTTCCCCTCATCATTGCGCACCAAGGCTGCCTTAGTGCAGATTTTTGGGCTGCCACATGGTTGTTTCCTTGTTGAATTAGCAAAGCTCTTACATGTACTCATGAGGCACCTCCTCCACTCCATTTTTGCGCACAACTTGGTCATTGATGCAGAAAATTTTCTGACTTAGGACAGCCCAAAAATGAGTGCTTAGGCTGCCACAAATCAGTGCTCATAATGCACCTCTTTTCCTCTCTTATTTTGCGCACCAAGGACTGCATCAAGGCAGATTTTTGGCTGCCATCAAGTTGAGTTGCTTGTTGACTTAGTGAACCTTTTTCATGTGCTCATGATGCATCCATTCCACCCCACTTCATGCGCATAACTTGGTCAAGTATGCAGAAAATTTCTCTGACTTTGGACAGCCCCAAATCTGATCAAATCACCCCTCACTCTTTGCATGTAAGTAGAGTAATTTAGAAGCCAACACCTTGCTTGTACAGCCCTTGTATGCAGCCCCACTCCCTCAAGCAATCAGATTTCTACCTTGATGTTAAATCATTACAACCTCCTCCCTTCTTCCTTTAAATTGCGCACAAGAGGGGCTGCCCCCCATTCACTTGTGCAGCCACCTCATTTCCCCTCTCCCTCACACTCTAGCTTAGCCTTGCAAGAACCTTAGGAGGAAGAAAGACCAAGTGCAGCCAACATCCCCTCCTTCCCTCACCTTAACCATACACCAAGCTAGTGCAAGCCTTGTTCCTCACCTTGTTGCGCATAGGACCTCTTAGGAAGTGTGGACTTGTGGTGTAGTGAAGCTAGAAGGTGGTGTGTGATTCTTGACTTTGAA
>JAVKPL010008294.1:0-112241 GCA_032173675.1 Gastrolobium villosum | reverse complement strand
GTTTTTTTACTTTGGAAGATCGAAGATTGAGACAAAGGTAGAGTTAACTTTTTGGTTTGCTAAGGTTCTGGTTTAAACAAGGACTTCTTAGTTTATTTTGTACTGTGTTGTTGGGAGATGGGTGTCGTGATCAATGAAGAAGTGCTTTTAGAGTTTAAAGATGAACCTTTATCCCCCATAATATTTTTTTTTTCAGAGCAAAGTTAAATGCATCGAAACTTGAAATATAAAAAACATTTAGAACGTATAATCAATGGTTCCGTTTTTTGTTTTTATTTTGTTTTTTGAGTTGAGAGTGAAATAATAGATGACATTTTCATCTAGTAATTTGAGTTTTATAAAGTGTATTTTTATTTATTTTGCAAATAACAATGCTTTTTGTAGGTGGAATTTAAATAGAATAATATTGAGTTTCGTGCTTTTGCTACCATCACATTCTAAGTTCAAGAATTGACCATCCCATTATTCAATAGGCCATATTTGATGTATATACAATTTTATGTGCATCTAGCTTGATACACTTACTTTTTTTTTTTTTTTAGTAAACCCAAGGGTATCCCCACCCCACATAGGATGAGATTAATCCCCTTTCGCGGATTGAGAGGGCAAGGGATTCTCCGCTACCCACAAAGTGTGTTTATTAGGAGTCGAACTCAAGCCCTTTAGACTCACAAACCGAAACCCTTGGACTCAGCACCAAACCAACTGAGCCACGCTTTCGAGGTAGCTTGATACACTTACTATTATTTCGTTGTGTATGACTCAATTAATTAATGGATTGATTCAAAAAAAATTGGAATTAAACAGAATTATGGTCCATTAAGCATGATTCACATATTTGTTCACATGTTTAAAAAAATAACAATGTGAAATCTAAACGATTAGTGATTACAATCAAATCCAACTCTAGATGAAGTAAAAAATATCATTATGATGTATGTGTAAAAAAAGAAAAAGAAAAGCAACAAAATTGACATGATTTGATATCTAAGATTTGAGATGTATTTTAATTAATTTTATTATATTTACTTATTTATTTTCAGAAGTTAGTTATTGTTACATTTATTTTTAGGATTCTAAAATCTAAATTGATTTGTAACTAGTCTATAAAAGGATGCTTAAGACCCTTATCGTAGGAGTTAAATATTTTGTTATTTAGATATAAAAAATTGAGAATCAAAGAATTTCTCTTTTATTAATATCAATTTTTTATTTAACTATTTTTTGTAGGGGAAGAATATACTTACCACAAAAAAGTTTATAATATTTACAACCAATCTAATCACCGTTGATTTCCGTCAATCTAAATGTTATAATTTATTGGAAATAATAATTAATTAATAAATGCGACCCAATAATTTCCAATAAATTATAATCGTTAGATTGACGAAAATCAACAGTGATTAAGTTGGTTACAAATGTGGTAAATTATTTTGGTGGTAAGTATATTCTGACCCTTTTTTCTATACGCTTTCAATATCATAGCTTTTATTAATAATTTATTGCGCCATGCAACTTTCAAACAAAAAACACAACCCAATATAGGTTTTTTTTCTTTTGGATTCAATCACCACATGAATATGAAACTTATTTTGAGCTTCAGATCTAAATCTCATTTAAAGTGGACAGAGTCAAAAACAATATATATAAATAAAAGTAGAGTGAGAGAAAGTTAGCCATTATACACTCCAAATTATGATAAATAAAAAACTTGAAATACAACATTATTTAATTCATCACCTAAATTTTTGAAATATTTTTCTCTGTCTCTACTTGATTGTTATATCTTCGATTGTACCCAATTGTCTAGTTTTTCTTCGGCATATCCAATATATTGATTAGTTTGACTAGCATTTAATTATAGATAAGGATTGTTGTTCACGCGATGTAATTAAGGAGAATACATTAGTTTATTCTATTTACAATGACACAAAAATAGTTATAATATAATTTGTGCTGAAATTATGATTATCTGTAAATAATATTTTACATTTTTAAGAATAAAAAGTGAAGTTAAAGAAAAATAGTAATGATAATAGAGCATAGACAGATTTTTTTTTAGTATAGTATAGACAGATTATTACCTAATGCAAATATGCAATATTGGTGACCAATCCGTTCGATCTAAGGACAACCATTGAACAAAGTCTTGGTGTTTTATGATTGTGATTTGTTTCTGTTACGATCTCATCGATCGTGAATGTCCAATCAGAGATTGATAATTTAATATTGGATTTGTTTGCTCTCTCTCAGATACCTATAGGAGAGGTACCCTAAAGATAAGCGGATTACTGTGTACTATACTATAATGACATAGTCAAGACGTGGGGTGTGTACACAGAGACAAACTGAGAGAGAGGATTTAGATTATGTGTACCTTATTGGTTTAACCCTTTATTTATAGATGGGTCACCTGACAGGAGCGGATCTTTGGGTCTCTTTAGGAGTATTGAGGGTCCAATTGTTGATCCATGGCTACCGTAGTATGATTAGTATAATTAATGAATATATCCTTAATTCCCTCTTAGCTTTTAGCCCTATTTGGGCCTTCTAGAATGTTGCCTACTTAGCTGTCTGGATAGGATCATCATTAATAGAAGATTCCATTCCTGTTTGTGTTGTCCTTTATTGGACCTTCTAGAATGTAGGCCTTTATCAGGTCCATAAGAGTTGCCCCCCAGCCCGGTAGTTTGGTTGTCCAGGCTGCCGGAATGTAATAGCAGTAATCTCTGCATTTGAATTTCCTTTGCATGTTTTATTCAAGTTAGCAGTTGAATTTTTGCTTTGACTTGGCATGTTCATTATGTTAGAAATTTTTATAATACTTGTGGGCTTCAATCAATTGTAGTTTTTCTTGTTTTGATAAAAACGGCCTAAGTCATGATCCATATGAGAGTACAGTATAAAGCTCATTCAATTAAGTGATCCTTTTGTTTAGGCTTGGATATTTGTAAACTAATTAGTGTGGGTAACAGTGTAAGCCTAACCCATAGGCCCATGATGGGAAGGGACTAGGGTTAATAAATTTGGCTAGATCCCCTCTGTATTCACAATGTGTTAGAAAACCGTCACTCCACAACTCGCCCCATCGACGGTTGTGATTAGGGAGTGGTGTGAATTGCAGAGGAAGATCCTGGTCTTTCCATTGCAGGAGCATTAGAAGAAACAAGAAGCCTTCAAGAAATCAAGAATCATGTCTTCAACAAGTAAGCCTAAATCCTTTGGTGTTCTAATTTCATAAAATCATATTTTGAAGTTTCTTAAATTAGGATATATATTATAACCAAATTAAGAAATTTCAAAATATGATTATATGAAATTAGAACACCAAAGGATTTAAGCTTACTTGTTGGAGACATGATTCTTGATTTCTTTGAAGGCTTCTTGTTTCCTCTAATGCTCTTGCAATGGAAAGATCTGAATCTTCCTCTGCAATTCACACCACTCCCTAATCACAACCGTCGATGGGGCGAGTTGTGGAGTGATAGTTTTCTAACACATTGTGAATGCAGAAGGGACCTAGCCAAATTTATTAACCTTAAGATAAGCGAATCACTGTGCACTATAATAAAATGACATAATCAAGGCATGGGGTGTGTGCGCAGTGACAGGCTAAAAGAGAGGGTTTAGAGTGTGTGTATCTTATTGGTTTAACCCTTTATTTATATATGGGATACCTGAAAGAGCGGATTTTTGGGCCTCTTAGGAGTATTGGGGGTCTAATTGTTGATCTGTGGCTGCTGTAGTAGGATTAGTATAATTAATGAATATTTTATTAATTCCCTCTTAACTTTTAGCCCTATTTGGGCCTTCTAGAATGTGGGTTGCTTAGCTATCTGGATAGGATCATCATTAATAGAAGATTCTCTTCTTGTTTTTGGCGTCCTTTATTGGACCTTCTAGAATATGGGCCTTTGTGAGGTCCATAATAGTTTCTAAAAAAAACAATAAAATTGACATGATTTGATTTATAAGATTTGAGACGTGTTTGAAATAATTTAATTATATTTACTTATTTATTTATATTTATTTTCATAAGTTAGTTATTGTTACATTTATTTTGAGTATTCTAAATTTTAAATTCATTTATAATTAGTCTTTAAAAGAATGCTTAATATCATTATTATAGGAGTTGAATATTTGTTATTTTGATACAAAAAATTGAGAACCAACGAAATTCTCTTTCATTAATTTCAATTTTTTTTGTTTAGCTATTTTTTTTTATGCACTTTCGACATTATATCTTTTATTAATAATTTATTGCTCCATTCAACTTTCAAACAAAAAACAGAGTATTGGTATTTAAGCCATGTACTTAAACACGTGTGAGACTAGTTGCTTGATAACCAATATTGATAATTATTACCTAAGTGATTGTCGGCTTTAGGGATCTCATGTGCAACTTAGTTTAGCTCATTAAACTTAATTCATTCATTTGTAGCATTTTCCTTTTAATCATGCGTAACGGGAGGCAACTCTTTTTTTGAGTTTCCTCAAAGTATTCTCCTCCCACAGAGTTGAAGATTAATTTTTTTGAAGCATAAAAATTTAGTGTTCATGTCTAATCGTATAGACCACGAACACATTTAATATGAGCAGAATATGAATAAAGGAATAGTATTATCTTGAAACCTAAAAATTTATGATATTGACTATGGGTGTAAATGGGTTAGGCCAGCCTATGGAGACTTACGATTTAACGTATATTAGGTCAGACTTGGCCTATTACAAATAATAAAATAGAACAGGTGCCTAGGTTTTTGAAAAACTTATTTAGAAAACATGCCATAGGTTTTTGTATATGTCGGGCCTATAAACCTACAGGTCGGCCTATATCATATTATTTATTTTAAATAAAATAAATAAAATTATTATTTTAATAATTTCAATTAATAAGATAATATTATTTTAGTTATTCTTTTAATTGTTGAATGTTTAATAGGATTAAACAGGCTAACAGACCTAGGTCAAGACTTTTATTTTTTAAATATAGGTCAAGTCAGACTTGTAACTTGGGGTCTACACAGGGTACCAGGCCAAACCAGACTTAATATTTTTTACACAGGCTTGGCCTTTTTAAACCAAAGTCTAATCTATTTACACCCCTAATATTGAGTTTTGACTTGAAAACTATTATAAATGCTCGTTCTTCTCTGATTAAATTAATAGTAAATACTATAAGAAAAATCTTATTAATGACGAAATTTTGAAAATTTTGTCACAAATTCCTACATAGCAAGTTTATTTGTGACGGAATTTGATTATTTGTGTCAAAAATTGTCATTCATGAAAAAAATTATGACAAATTTTTCGTCACAAATAAACCTTTTTCATGATTATAAATTACAAACGGTAAACAATAAGAATCAAATTGATTACACCATGAGTAATTAAATTAATGACTCGTATATCTTTCTTTCCTTTTTTGGGGTTAAAATAAGCTAGTATATTCTAACATCATATCATATGACATGGAAAATTAAACTGTAACATACCATATAAATTTCTTAACTGTAAAGCACAAACTCTGTTGAAACTGTTATCTCATTAATCTAAACAATGACAGTTTACCAGTCCTTTCATGTCTCTGTAACAGAAATTAACTTTTAGTAGATGGCATCAGTTAGATTAATATTGACGTGGTTGCACCAAAAAAGTTTGGCATATTACCTAGGATTATAGGTTTTATATATATATATTTTTATTAGAATTTTTTTTTTTTTTTTTGGAAACAGTTTTTATTAGAATTTTTGGTATGGAGCTAGAGCTGATCGAATTAATTGAGTAATCATTCAATAATAGAGAAATTAATATATATTAATATATATATATATATATATATATATATATATATATATATAGGAAGGATATTATTATTACCAAATTTTTCTACTATTAACTTACTACCTATCTAATCACCATTGAATCAAAGAGAGAGAATGCTAAAATATTTTTGAAAAAAGAGAAAATGTTGATCCAATGGTGATTAGATAGGTAGTGAGTTGGTAGTAGAAGATTTTGGTAGTAAGAATATCCCTCCTCATTTTTTATAAGGGTTTTATGTTTATTATGTTGTAGGAAAAGTGATTGTGTAATGTTATAGAGATTCGTTTTGCGTGCCATATTTTTTTCCTTTTTTTGTTTTAAAATGTGTGGGCCCCACAAAATGTTGTGTGTAGAAAAGTTTGTTGTGTTATGTTAAAGGATAAAATGAAAACCTTATATATATAGGATCCTTTGACACCGGTGTCAAATTTGAAATTTGACACCTCATCTTATAGCCGTTAGATCAAAAAAGATCAACGGCTTTGATTTATAAGCATGTAACACCGGCTAATAATCTGTCAAATTTCATCTAACGGCTAAAGGATCCTACTTTATATATATATATATATATATATATATATATATATATATATATATATATATATATATTTATATAGGGTCAAAATCATTTTACATCGGTGTAAGTTACACTCTTAATCTTGTCCTTTAATCCCACTTATATCTAAGGGCTCAAAATGTTTAGTAATGTGAGCCATTGGATACAAGTGGATCAATGGTCAAGATTGAGTGTAAGACTTCTAACTCTTATACCGGTGTAAGAATATCCTGCTCCACATATATATATAGGGTTTTATAAGAGTTATGTTGTAGGAAAAGTGATTGTGTTATGTTATAGAGATTCATTTTGCGTGCCAAAGTTTTTTTTTTTGTTGCGGGCCCCACAAAATGTTGTGTGTAGGAAAATTTTTCTGTTAAATGTTATATATATATATATATATATATATATATATATATAGGGATTTGATTTTCTCATGCTGCATGAGAATTGAATTCTCATGTTGTGACTCAACTAGTGGTGGACCCCATATTTATTAAAAAAAGAATAAGAAAAGAAAAGCTTTGCACGCAAATTGAAGGGTACTAATATGATAGTTGAATTCTTATGTAAAATGAGAAAATATTTTCCCATATATATAAATTATAGCTCAAAAAACTAGCAAGTTGACTATATTCATACGAGGCTCCGACTCTTTGGTCAATCTAAAAAAATTAACGAATATTGAATCATAACCATTACTTTCACCAGAATATGAAGTTGAATTCATAGTATTGTCATTTTGCACAATAGAATATGCCTTTTTCATTGTTCTCTTCCACCTTTCACGTGATGAATATATGACTTTTTAGTCTCTATATGCATAATAAAAGCAAGTGGTTATACGAAGATCTACCATATACTCAAATGGATAATATCATCCGTTATTGTTTCATTCAGACATAATTGTCAAACACTCTTCACCATGATAAAGCACTCCCACCTAACTCATCTGCCATAGTAAAATTAAAAGAAACATTACAACATCACCAATCAAAGGGAACCCTATAATTTGGGGGAGGGGGTGGTTGGGGAGAATGGCAAGCAATCTTAGGATTTATAGATTTTATAGCATACATTAGTGCTTTTGCTTATTATATAAATTTCAGATTAAGAAACCCGTGTGGACTCTAATAAAGTTGTCCAATTCCTATAGTGGTGCCAATTATCATAAATTGTGTGTCAAAGAGTGACCAATCACCCTATTGCATGCACACAATATATTTTGACTCTATTGACCAATTAAAGTACACCACCAAAACTTGGACGTGGTCAACCTATTTGTAGTAGTGTCTTGGTGCCCTTATTGTCGGTATACTACAAATATATCAGTGAGACAAAATAAACTAAACACTTGTTAACCTTTTATTTGGCTATGCTCTTTGTTATAATTAATATTGTTGAGGTAATACCCTGAACAAAAAGATGCCTTGGTCTCTAACTTTGTTTAATGAACCAACAAATGATAATAGTTACTTATTTCGGATAAAAGCAATGGAGTTTTATTGTATTATAATACATGATACGATACCCCAAGTAGATGCTTTGTTAGGATCTTAGTACATTGAACTTTCCCTATATATATATATATATATATATATATATATATATATATATATATATATATATATATATATATATATATATATGACACAAAGTTATGTCATTTTAAGTGAAATAAAGAGATAAATCATGAGAGAGAGAGTGGAGGGAAATTTTTTTAAAATGTGGGTCCATCTCTTTGTGAGAGTGAAATGATATAAGGTGTGTCATTTAAAATATCACACATTTTTCTATATATATATATATATATATATATATATATATATGTTGTATACTGCTAAAGAAAGATGAGAAGATTCTTTGTGGACCGGGACCATGGTGTGGACCCTCCCAAAATAGAAAAAAAGGAAGGAGGGAGAGAGAAAAATAAAAAAGAAAGGAATAGAAATGGAAGAAAAATTTTCATTTATAAAAAATAGACCACTAAATAAATGGTGGGTCTGGACCGTATTAAATTTTTTCAATAAAGATGGTTCTTTTCTTTACATCTTTTAAATCCACTTTGTTCCTTGGTAAAGGTCACTTAATGATAAATACCAATACCCTTATTTAATCAACAACAGTACAAGTAGATTAGAAAAGAATAATTATTTAGTGGATTATCGCAAAAGGAAACTGAAAGATGAGTTTTTTTTTTTTTTTTTGGGTATCATATATGCACATTTAAGTAAAGGAAGTTGAAGTTTCAACCATTTTTGGTAGAAAATAATTGAAGCGGAGCACCCAATACACATTGCACAGCGTTGAATTAATTACTTGAACTACTTATTTGTCCTTCTTAATACATAGAGATGCATAGGTTTATACTATAAGACAATTCTGAATATCTATATGCAATTCGCGCTTAGATGCAATAGTAAGTTTACATGAATTGTTGACTTTTCTTTATTGATAAGGAAAAAAAGGAGGTGGAGAGGTTGTTCTATAATTAAGGCATGATGAACCATAATAAATGAATGCCTACTAATCAAAATTATAATGAAATTAAAAAAGACATTGGTTTGGTACAATTAAATCTTACAAATTAAGTAAAGTCCCTTGTTAATCAAATGTGGACTTTACTTTAGTCCTCTAACTCAAGAATATAATGATTCAATAAAATTCAAATGATCTCGTCAAAGTTTTACATACTCGAACTTGAACTTGAACTGAAATTGATTAAAACATCCGAGTTAATTCATCGTAACCTGTGACAGCACTTACGTACGTCTGAAAATCCCAACTTGGACTTCACAAGTACGAGAATTAGATAAAGAAAAAGAAATATACTATTAATGATTTGTTATAATCATTGGAGAAAAAGTAACGCTATGCCTGTTTAATTGTATGACATTTATATGGGTTTATTATCTATCATTTAACATGACTACAAAAAATTTCCTACACTCACAATAGTTTGTGGGACCCGCAACAAAAAAAAATAAAACTCTCGACATGCAAAATGAATCTCTATAACATAACACAATCACTTTTCCTACAACATAACTCTTATAAAACCCTATATATATATATATATATATATGGGTTTATCATCTATCATTTAACATGACCAGAAAAATTTTCCTACACTCACAATATTTTGTGGGGCCCGCAGCAAAAAAAAAAAACTCTGACACGCAAAACGAATCTCTATAACATTATACAATCACTTTTCCTACAACATAACTCTTATAAAACCCTATATATATATATATATATATATGTGTGATTGGAGTTTTATAAAATCAATACCTAACTCGTACAAGTTAATAAATTTAAAAACTTAAGTTACGAGTGAAAATAATTTCCGGAATTAGGTTTTTTAACTAGTAACCATTGAATCAAATGGTATCAAGTTAATTTTCTGAATACCAAAAAAAAAAAAAAAATCAAGTTAATTTTCTCCTTATTCAAAATTTTTAAGCAAAATGATCTTGGAAAGTTGTCCTTTATGTGGAGGATAACTCCTACTTTGTACATATCAATATATACGACAACTCATGTCCCCCTAATGCAGACAAAGCAAATGGGGGTTTCGCTTCCGGGTGAGTAAGCAAGGTCCGTAGGGGCCGCTTCAACAGGGGTGTAAAGGGTCGCACACATATGCACGTAGAAGCCTGATATTATTGTGAGTCTGGGGTTCCTCTTGTAATTTCTTTTATTTAGTAGTTTGAGCTTGATTTCATGAATAACTATTACACCTTTAGTTTTCTAAACCTATTTATATTAGCTAATTGAGTGCATTATAACGAATGTTATGAGGAAAATACAATGATCAGACTTGTTGGATGTAACCCTACATTAGGGTGAATTAGGGTAAACCATGTCTTTTGTTTTTATTCCCTTTTTTTCTATTTGCGATTATGTGTGTGATTGAAGCGATCCTAACAGTTGGTATCCAAAGCACTGGTTCTGCGAGTAGGGTTTCTTTTACATATTGGGATTTTACCGTATTGAGGTTTATTGGTTAAAATGAACTTGTGAAATTAATCTGAGAAAGATGTCGATTAGTCAATCACAAATCAAAGCAGAAAAGTTTGGGGGGAAAGTTTCGAATTATGGAAACTAAATATGGAGGCTTAGCTCATTGACAGAGATGTGTGATACGTGATCGATAAGGAAAAACTGACTGTATTAGTGAACAATACTGCCAAAGATGGAGCGTCAAAGGCAGACATATCTGACAAGGTGAAGGAATCAAAATTTGATTTGGTTTTGTCTTGAAAATAACATTTTGTTGAATGTGACCTTTGAGAAGACAACGAAGGATCTCTGGACAAAGTTAAGAAGTCTATATCAAAGTAAGTCGCTCGTTAATAAGTTGATTCCACAAATGCAAATGTACAATCTACGGATAAGTGAAGAAGATTTCTTTTTTGCACATTTAAATGAATTCAATACTACTAGTGTGCCACTTACATCAATAGAAGTCAACTTGGATGATGAAGATAATGCTTTCACTTTACTTTGTTCACTGTCAAATTCTTGGGAACATATCATTGTTTCAATTGATACTGGTGTTAGTAAATTGTCTTTTGAAACTATTGTTGTGTTGCCTTTTTATCTGAGGAGATGAGGAGGGTAGGCTCTAAAAGCATTATGAATAAGGCTCTATTTGTTAGTTGGAGGAGTAATGAAAAGTAAAAATTTGGCCATAAAGGTAAATCTAGGGGAAGATTTATATTACGCGATAAACCTAAAGTAAGATATTGAAAGTGTAAGCAAGTTGAACACTTGAGAAAAAATTTTATGAGTAAAAGCTAAGTCTTGAGAAACAGGATGAGCCATTAATTTCTAGTACAAAGAATGATGATGAGGATAACATAGGAGACTTGTATATAGCATTTGCTTCTTAGAGTGATTGCAATGAATAAATAGTTGATATTGAAGCATCCTTTTATATGTCACCTCCAGAGGGTTACTTTAGCTATTATGAGCCATATTTTAAAGGTACAATGAGAATGAGAAATGACAAGGCTCTTGATATTATAGGGTGTGGGAAGGTAAAACTGAAGATAAATGACGACATAATTAAGAATTTGTCAGATGTGATGTACATCCCTAGGCTTACCATAAATCTTATCTCTGTATGAATTATGGAAAATATTGATATCAATTTCAGTAATGACAAGTATTCATGCAAATTGACTCGTGGATCTATTGTAATTGCAAGAAGAGAGCGTTATGGTAAACCGTGAAAACTACTAGGTTTGGTCAATGTTTAGTGGTGAAAGTTACATATCAGAGTTGGCAAATGAGGGCATTGTAATGCTATGGCACAAAATGCTAGGCCACATTGGTGGAAAAGGTCTGGAGAATTTAACCTTACAGAAGTTGGTGGATAGAATTTCAAGTTCTTCTATGGGTTTTAGATTTTATGATCATTGCCTATATGGGGAACAAAATTGGGTACCATTTGAATCCATTGGAAGAAGAGATGAAAGAATTCTAGACTTGATTAACAATTATATGTTTAGGCCCACAACAGTAACATTACAAGGAAAATCTAGGTATTATGTTTCTTTTACGAATAATTTTCAAGGTATGTGGGAATATATTTCTTGTAGAACAAGGACGAAGTGTTTGATAAGTTTTGTTAGTTCAAAACTCTAGTGAAAAATTAGTTTTTAACAGAAAAATCAAAATGGTGAGAACTAACAATGGAGTCGAATTTTGTTTAGCAAAATTCAATCAATTCTATTCGAATACTGGGATTGTAAGGAAGAAGAAAAAACCTTACTCACTTCAATTAAATAGGTGTATATGGTGGCATAGAGGCTAAATCTATCTCTCATAGAGAAATCAAGGAGTATGCTAAGCAGCACATGCTTGGTAGGAGTTTTGGCTAGAGGCAATGACTATTTCTTGTTATTGGAAAAATAGATCTCCTACATTTTCTTTGAAGGATAAGACATCATTTTAAGCATTATTTGGGAAAAGGAAAGACATATCATAAATCAGAGTATTTGCTTGTGAGTCATATGTGCATGTACCCAAGGAGAAAATAAGTAACCTTCATAGAAAGTAAGAGAAGTGTATCTTTATTAGGTACAAGGATGATATCAAGGAGTATAAATTGTGAAATCCAAATAATGAAAGTGTAAATTATAGTAGAGACGTTGTGTTCAGAGAATCTAAGCAAAATTAGATTTTTTTCAAAAGATCCAAGATAACCACAGACAGACAATGGAGTTAGATGTTGGTTTGAAAGAAAATGCAGTCAATACACATGTTTGAGCAAAAAGTTCAGATTCTAAAGTTGTTGAATATGATGGGGGTAGAAAATGTAGATTCTAAAACCAAGGCTGAAGCTGAAGCACCAATTCATCCAGTCTTGAAGAGATCCATAAATGAAAGAAAACCTTTTAAGATGTATACACATGAGAATTATATCCTTTATGCCGGTGATGATAATTATGTCTTATAAGTATTACAGATGATAATTTGAGCATTGTAAAACAAGGCAGAAGATTGGTGAATTCCAAACAGTGGGAGGAAACCATGGAAGATGAGATGAACGCTCTAATTAAAAATAGAACTTGGAGTTTAGTGAAACTACCTGCAGACCATAAGGAAATTGGTTGCAAATAGGTGTTCCAAAAATTTTTATTGCTAATGGGAAAATAAAACATTGCAAGGCATAGTTGGTTGTAAAGGCATATTCGTAGATAGAATGGGTTGATTATGGTGAGGTATTTTCTCTTATTACAAAGTTAAATTTCATATGAATTATTTATTTATAGCACCCGCATTTGATCTGGAGGTTGAATAACTGGATGTAAAGATCACATTCCTTCATGTCAATTTGGTGGAAATTATTTACATGAAACAACAAGAGCAGTTCGTGGTAAGAGGCAAAAAAGACTTAGTATGCAAGTCCTCAGAAAAGAGCTTGTTTAAAAAGTTTGGCTTTACACAAGGAATGATAGTCACTGAGATATATTCTTAACTATAAACCTAGGCTTCCATGCAAGGACAAATCACATTGGCATACAGTACCACTTTATTAGAGAGAAGATAGAGAAAAAGGTTGTAGAGCTGACTTTCTAATCAAGGCAATGAGTTCATATAAGTTTGAATGGTGTACTGCTGCATTGGATCTGAAGAAGCTTGCAAAGTACTTACCAAGTGGGAAAATGTTGAGGAAGACTCATACTATGCATCAAGTAAATAACTCATGTCTCCTTGATGCAGATAAAGCTAAGAGAGGTCCGGCTTCACGGTGAGCAGGCGGGGGCCCTTGGGGCCACCCTAACGAAGGTTTAGTAGGCAACGCCTAGAGACATAGTACTGTTGGGTCTCAAGTTTCTCTTATAATTTCTTTTATTTAGTAATTTGGGTTTGGGACATGAATAACTGGTGTCACTTAGAATTTTCTAAGCCTATTTATATTCTCTTGTAACTGAGCACATTTAAATGAGTGTTGTGACATATGGGTGTAAATGGGTCAAACAACCTACAACATGCAGGCTTATGCCTACCTTGGTGTAAATAGGTTTTTTAGAAAAATTTATTTAAAAATTACGTCATAGGCTCATTCTAAAAAGCCTGATCTAAAAGCTTTCAAGCCGACTTTTTAACTTTTTAGTAAAATAGTATATTTATGAAGGCTGTTGAGATCCTAGAAAAAAGCTTGCCTTTTAATTTTTTAAAATAAAAAAATATGTGATTTGTTAATCCCACAATTTTTTTATGTGTTTAGGAATATTTTAACTATAATAGCTTGATCATCCAACATTTCTCTCAAATGAAGTTATATTTTTTATAAAAAAACATTTTCAATAAAACTAATTAACCTATAAATATTTTTTAAAAGAACAACAAATTTTGAATTTTTCATTGTGTTAGGTGATACATCGGATATTCTCTTGTTAAAGCAAATTGTAATTTTCAAAATTATTTGTATTCCTTTCAGAATAAACAAATAATTTTTAAATTTATCAATAATTTACATAATTAACTTGAAGTAGTCATTTTCAAATTGATATATTAAAAGTGTTGTAAATTTAGTTTTTCACTCTTCTATATCCATAATCAAACTCTTAATTCTTCCTATTAATTTCTAAAGACTAGTTTTTAGAATAGGAGACTTTTCAAAAAAATTCTTTGCGATTTAATTAATTTACTTATTTCGATTATTGATCCGGATAAAATACAATAGGCCTATAAAGGGTTAAAGCCCAGAATAGGCCCAGAAACATACAGGCCCAATGAAATGCACAATGTCTCCATCGCACTCAAAGACCCAAAGGGGCCATGGCCTCATCGTGCCTAACCACCTTATATGACTTAAGAACTAAGGAAATATCCTATAACAAGCCAAGATCCACCGCGCTATAAGCCAATACACGAGAAACAGCTCCAGGTTGCCATTACTCTAAGAAGACAACCCATCATATAGGAGTATAGACAAAAAGGCACCAGCTGAGACAGATAAGTCTGCAGCCTAGCAACAGCCAATTAGAAAGCATACCGCATACCAAAGGCGGCATAAGACTTGCTATATAAACAAAGGGTACACACCCAAGTACATCTATCTAATTCTAGTAAAAATATAACATAAGCCTAACATTGATACTGACTTAAGCATCGAAGTGTCATTGCAGGTACCCCCAGCCAGAGTCATAGCGCCAAGGCTCAACACCAATTCACCACATAGGAGTCATTGTCAGCCCACGAAGCACTACACCAAACCCAAATTCTACACTCTTCAATCATGTGTGATTTGACTCAGTCCATATTGGCCAGCCCATATAATGTACTCGACTGATCAATTATCATCCAAACACATATATTAGATATAATCAAACCTCTTGTTAAACTCATAAAAATTTATTCAATAAAATAAATAATTTAAAATCTCAAATTAGCAAGAGCTAATTCTTCTCATCTACGTAGAATTTTTTATATTTATATATATTTTTTAATTGGTGGATGATCTACGTAGAATGTCTCAAATGGTATAATAATAGAATCTTCCACAACTTGCACCAATCAACTGCGAATAATTTTAGACACTGACAATTGATTTGATAAACATAAAATCAAGAGTAGGAATTGAGCAACATATAACTAAGAAAAGTATATACTTGTTTTCTTAACTAGGCCCTCATTAAGAACATTTGTCAAATTCAACATAACAATATCGGTTAATTACTAAAAGGCACCAGGATAATACAAGAATGTGATCATAACCAAGTTGACTTCATACTATATAACCGGAAGAATCCAGTATCCAAAAGATGAAGACAATGAACGAATGATCATCACTTTCAGCAACGGTAATTGAAAAATCATGTGAAGACATTTAAATGAACATGTTATGCTATACTTGTTACGGGAAAAAACAAGCATGACACGAGTCAATTAAGTAACATCATGCGTTATTTATTGTATGCATCCCTTGAAGATAATGTAAAATAAAACCTAGTTAGTTAACCATTGAATACGAAATCATGTAGCATATATATTCATGTGTGCACATCCCTTTTATAATCACAATCAGTGTTTACTTAAGGAAGTGTTGAGAATTTGGAATATAAATTGATACACTCGGTGATTACAAATTCAAGCACCCATATGGTTCCTTTTTTATTTCCTCGAAGCTTATGAATATTTGCCACACCCTCAATCAATGTAAGTTGTATATGATTCAAAAAGTCCACTCCAAGTGGTTCAGGTTTCACAACTCACGAGCACCGTTACTCCAGTGGTACCACGTGTCCAACCACGGTAAGACTTCCTATGAACCGGGATGCACCGGATGGTGGCAGCAAAAGGGCACAACGGGACAAAACAGATAACCGACCCGTCCGGCCATTAAGCTATCATAATATGGGTTAATCTGCCTGCCATGGCCAAAAATAAATAATTTAATTTATTGTTTTTTAATAAAAAAATATGAATTTATGGTTGTTATGAAAATAATTACACATTTATTTCATAATATCACGTTCAATTTGGGCGTCACGAATCACGTGTAATTTAGGCGTTACTCATCAGGTGTTGACACGTGTCACATTTTTTTTTTCCAAAAAAAAAAATTAAAATAATTTAATCGTAAAACTTCTGAAGGACATAACTTTTGACTTAAGTATCCGAATCAGGTAAAAAAAATTATTCCACACAACTTTTTGAGATCAACACAATGACACTTCATTTGTCATTTTTTATCTCCCACAAAAGCAATTTGAATTTGCAACAATGAGACTTTATCTTAGAAGTCGTGGTATGAAATTAATGATGGCAATTTATACCGATATAAAAATAAGAACTCTTACTGTCATTATTATTCTATTTATTTTTAAAGATTCATACAGATTATATATATATATATATATATATATATATATATTGGTTACAGAAAGGGGCAATGCCCCCACAAAACAAAAGAACAGCAAACAAGAAGGAAGGAAAAAAACAGAACAAGAAATAGCAGAAAACAAAACATCAAACACTAGCAGAAAGCCAGGAACAAGCATCATCCTGTATTTCTCCTAGCAACCACCTTATTCAGACCCGGATCTAAAAGATCAGCAGCAAGAAGATTTAACAGATCGCTGTTAGGGGAGGAGATTGATTTGAGCCCAAAGGAATCATCCAAAGCCTTCTTCACAATCCAATCCGCACAGGTGTTGCTACTCCTGGGAATTTTATTCAATAAGACAGTCCACTCTTTCACTAAAAAGACTCGAATCTTAGCTACCAATGGTAGCTTTCGAGTATCATTGCCATGATTGGTCAGAAGGCAAAACGCTTGAGAAGAATCAGTTTCCAACACTAGTTTCCTCCAGCCATGCTTCCAGGTGAAATCAAGTCCATAAAGGAGAGCCCAAAGTCCAGCATGCAGAGGAATGCAAGAGCCAATGAAGGCTGAGAAACCGCCACACCATAATCCATTCCTATCCCTCAAGAGACCACCACAAGCTGCCCGATTACCTTGCACAGCCCCATCCACATTTAATTTCAGAAAGTCCTCCGCAGGCCTAATCCATGATGTAGGAAGTTGAGAGTGAGAAGTTCCTGAAAATGTTTTTTTAAACTTAGCCAAACAGAACCTATTTTCCTCAATTTCTAGAGCAATAGCCTTTGAAGGATCCTCAGGATGCTGGAAACCTTCTTCATGAATTTCCTTATTCCTCCATAACCACAAAAAGTAGCAAGTGGTAAAGAAAGAGTCTCTCCAATCCTTGAGGTTGTTGTTGTTTGAAGTGAGATTCAGAATCATCCACTCCCTAAAAGAAATCACAGTGAGATTCAGAATCATACAGATTATATTACTTATCAATTTTATTTATCTTTTTACTAATTTTTTTATGTTCTCTTATTTATTTTTTAATAATTTAACACATTATCAGGATTTGGGAGTTTAATCAAATACATTTTGTTTATAAATTATATTATCGTATTGTTTGGGGTATGCTATTGTCATATTACTTTTTTTTTTAATATTAAACTACATTGTCTCCCGCTGTTATAGAAATAAATAAGAAAAATGTTATAATTACTACCTTTTTTCTTATTAATTATTGGGATAGGATATTCTAACAACCAATTAACGTTATTACCAATGTTACTACCATATCTTAACCATTGATTTCCGCCAATCAAAGGTTATTATTTTTTAAATCAAACTCATTAATTAATTATTAATTCGTAATAAATAATAACCGTTGATTGTTAGAAATCAACGGTTAAGATATGATAGTAACATTATTTGATTGTTACAATATCCTATCCCTTAATTATTATTCTATTTATTTTAATGATTCATACAAATTATATTACTTATCAATTTTACTCATCTTTTTACTATTTTTATTAGGTTCTCTTATTTATTTTTTAATTTTTTAACACACTATTAGGATTTGGGAGTTTAGTCAAATATAATTTTTTTTTATAAATTATATTATGGTATTGTTTCACTACAGGAAATCACATATTTAAAGTCGGTTATTTCACGTCACTTTGAAAAATCGCCGGTGAGCATATCAGTTTTAAATATTTTAATCATTATTTTACAATCACCTCTATTAGTATTTGAAATTTGAATTTAACAATTACTAAAATAAAAATATTAGTAAATAAACCTAACAAACTTCATCTCATTTGACCTATCTTCTTTCATCTCAGCCGCCGCAGCTCATATTCTCAGTGATGCAGCGATGATTTTTTCCCCTTAAAACCTAACAAAAAAATCTTCTTCATTTTGGATTTGTGTTAAGTGAATCTGATCGACCTTCTTTCATGTATCAGCGCCCAAAGCTCTGCGTTGGAGATTTGCGTTGATGGATCTCTGAAAGGTAAAATTATATGATGGCTTTTTTTTCTCAGATTTTATAAAATTTAGTGAAAAGTGATGTTGATGTTTCTCTTTTTCTATTAGCTTTTTTAGATTTGCATATGATTTCCTCTTCCGATTCTTCGAGTTCATCTCTCCGACCTTCAATCTCTTAAGATTTAATATATATTTTTGGTGGCTGCTGAGTTTTATTGTGTTTTAAAGACCAAAGTGACTCTAAATTTAATATATGATGTTATTGCAATAATATGGCAAATATAATTAATCCAGTGAATCAAGCTGGACTAGATGATGATCAAATTAATTACGTCTTTTTTAGTTTGAGCTGCTGTAGCATTTTTCCATATTTTTCTATCAAAGTTTCTATGTGGCTAGAAAGAGTTAGATACCTTTAACAGTGATGCTACCAATACAATTGCATTCCATCCATGTTTAATTGCTTGCCTCCCACTATATTTTCTATTAAAACTCTGATACAAACATACTAGTGTATCTAAAATATGAGAGATTTGTGATGAATTCACTTTATCTTGTTATCATAAAGGAACAGAAAAACTACACAACACACACTCTGCGTTGTGAATCAGAATCTCCCTCAAGTGACACCCAGTAGGCAACTAAAGTGTCTTGAGTAAAGCTCATGGTTGCCAATGCATCAGAACATTGGTTACCATCCCTAAAAATATTATGCAGTACTTTTGCACCTGTTAGTAAAGTAACCAGAAATTTAGAGTCAAATTCTATTTCCTTAGCCAATTCTATTTCCTTGCTGCACCATCAACATGGTAATATATGCGGCCTAGTAGCTTTGTAACAAGTGATATGCAGAACAGATCATAAGCATCCGTGAAGAATCCCATTCCAGCAATAACTATTGCTGTGAAATGATACAATTGCGTTTTTGCTGCATCTAGTTTACTTAGCACCTCTAGTTGCTGCATCCCAAATTTGGGGCATGTTATTGTTATATTACTTTTCTTTTTATTTTTTGTTAAACTACATAGTCTTCCGCTGTTATAGAAATAAATAAGGGAAATTATATAATTACTACCTTTTTTCTTATTACTTGTTACTACTAAATCTTAATCGTTAATTTCTGTCAATCTAACGATTATAATTTATTGGATCACACTTATTAATTATGTAGATAAAATAAGGCAAATTCAAATTATGTTTGTGAGAGATAAAATATACCAAAGAGTTATCTTTGCGTAGATCTCGAAAAGTTATGTGGAATAAAAAAAATTACCTGATTCGGATACCCGAGTCAAAAGTTATAGCCTTCAGAAGTTTTACGATTAAATTGTTAATTTCTTTTTAAAAAAGAAATGTGACACATGTCAATACCTGATAAGTGACGCCTAAATTAGACATGACTGCCTCTTGATTGACGCCTATATTAAGTGTGATTGGTGACGCCCAGATTGGACGTAAAATTATGTAATAAATATGTAATTATTTTTAAAACAGCCATAATTTCATAATTTTTTATTTAAAATACAATATATCAATTGTTTTTGCCGCGTGCCATCGAGTTAAAATTTGTAATTCATCTCATTTTATGACAGGTTAGTAAATCAATCCATTTATAATTAAAAAAAAAGCTAATTGAGATATTTTATTTAAATTACCCGATTAAACTCAAAAAAATCCAACTATTCGTCTAAACCTATCTCGACCCCCACCCAAAACACTCTAATCCACCTTTAAATAAAACAATTTATGATGAGTTGGATTAAAAAATGAAAAAAAAAACTTTTCTTGTTATAGAAGAAATATATATTTTTAATCCATAGATTAAAAAAATATTGTTTTTTTTTAAATAGTGGGGTCATCATGCTTTTGTGTCTGTGAGAAATCTCATATGCATGAGAGTTTCAAAATTCTTAAAATATATAACCTAAGTTGCCAAATTAAATGAATTAAACAAAGGAGGGTTATTTTCTTAATTAATATGAAATAAACTTATTTTCCTAGACTCACATATTAAATAGTGAAATCTGTTTTTTTTTTTTCTCTTCTCTTCTCTTCTATAAATATGAGTGTAAAAAAATAAATTTATTTCATATTAAATGAGATAAACAATTCCCTTATACAAATTAACCCAAGGGATAAAACTCATTTTTACTGCAAGAGTTGTTCTTAGTGCAAATTTAATTTGATTAGGATCGGGTGCCTCATCATTCTGCCGTGTCACCGTCCGTCACGTCCAGACTAACGGCGTTAAGTGCTTAGCTGGACGCCACTGTTACACTTTGGGCTCCCCATGAATGGGCCACCTGGCACACTCTCTTCCTGCACATGGCCAGCTACTTCTGTCGAACACAGCACCTTCGAAAACCCAATATTACCCCTACACCCCTAATCCTACTCTTTCCATCATTCTAAAAAATAAAGGGTATTATGGTCATGACACTAGGTGTCTACAATAAAATCTCTGACTCAGCTGCTTCTTGTTTGCGTAAGAAAGTGAAAATTTTTGTAGAGTTCAGGAATCTAAGATGAAAACAACAGCAATGAGACTGAGGAAATGAAATATAGAATTAATTGAACATAGATTGGACACATAAAATTATTTTTTTTATGTGTTTTATAATTCTCATATTAAATGAAAGTTGAGATTTTATGTTATAAAGATAAAAAATATATGGGATTCATGTGTTAAAAAAAATTATATGTATGATTTATGTCAGCAAGAAAATCGAAGAATGTGTAAGAAAATTATAATTATCATATTAAATGAAAATTATAAAACTTTTTTTATTTACTTATTTATAAATCATAGTGGAGGAAAAAATATTTAGGCTAAAGAGTAAGTTAGATGTAGGTGGGCTCCACTTGTAGGTGGTCCCATGTGGTGGTCACACCTCTCAAGTAAGATGCACATTAAAGGGTGTGTGATATATTGAATTTTTATGGTGATGGAGTTTTGAAGGGTTAGTGATGGTGAAGGTGCATGGTGCAGCCTCAATGAGTGTGTTTTTTTCTTTTTTGGCTAAAGAAGAGTATTGAAAGTGAGATTGGTGTTGTAAGGTGGATGCTCCAGCTAATGCTAGGGTGGATTTTGATGCTGGTGTGGGGGCCCACATTCATTTCCTGTTTGCCACGTGGTGTAGGACTTGTTTGTTTGGGAATGCATGGGATTAGGATGGGGATTGAAGATTGAAGATTGAAGATTGAAGAATGAAGAGTGTACGCTTCTCATTGCTATTGGAGGGGGCAGGGTATTAAATGGTGTGAGAACTCTATATTTTTAACATGTTCTAATGCAAAATTCTTATTTAATTCTTTGATCAACTGTTTATGAATGAAATACGAATAAGGAGCATGCATGTTTATCCTCTTCATATGTAATTTATGTAAAAATCAAAATATATATGCTATATGTCGTGTTTTATAAAAGGGTATGCTTTTCTGCACTAAGTTCAATATGATGTCGTTTTGGAGCATAAATCATAGTATTTTTGAAATTTTAATTATTTTAGGGTTATAATAGTCTTTATATTTATAATTTTTTAAAATTTCAATATCAAAACGACGTAGTTTTGTGAATAAATGCAAATAACTTATCTGCATTAACTGCAAAAATATTTTTCCCTTCATAAAATGGGGATGATTTAAACGTGCACTATTAAAATATGTGTCTTGTATTATATTAAATTTTACACAAATTATACATAAAAATAATGTACAATTTAAACATGTATGTTTTCCATTCGCGTTTCACTTATATTATATTAAAAAATAATTTGTCAAAAGAATTAAATTAATAATATATTTATGTTTTTACATCATAAGGGTAAAAAGGAAAATCCTTTTTAAAATCAAATACTGAGCCAAACAGGGCTTCCTTTTTCATGATAATATAGTCAAAGATAATTTTGCATTTTAATTTGGGTTCTTTATTTAGCATTTGTTTTGGATTTTGAGGGCCTTAATTACACTTCAATTGCCTTTGATTAGTAGTGATTGCTATTGTTTTGTCAATTAATTTCTTTGTAACCGCTTGACTCTCCTTTCCAGCTGCATGTAGCTTTTGTTTTCAAAGTATGGTAATGGTGTTCAATTTGTACCATTTTCGATACCTTATTGTGAAAATTGAAGCAAGTCTTTCTTTTCCTTTTCCCATGACATTCAAGTGTGGGTTCGAAACTTATTAGGCTCTTAAAATCCAATTAAAAATGTTTGTGCTTTTTGTGATTCACGAGGAATTAGAAGAAGCAGGGAATCTTCATTATGAATTGCAAGAGTTATGAAATTAATGTGTGTCTTTTTAAGGTGATATGCCATTAATGAGTTTTAATTGTGGGGTGGCACTAGCGTTTCATAGAAATTGTACCAAGTTATGTGAATCCAATTTTTTAATTTTTAAAGAAAGAGGTAAAAAATGGTAGAAGTTATCCACTTTCTTAGAGTAATTAAGAGGGAGGACAAATGGCAAGTGAAAGGGAGAAACGACAAAGAATGTAAACGCTGGGGAGTGATTCTCACACCTCTCCAGAGAGTGGGTCAGATTTGGTTCGAAGAAAAAAAAACCTATTTATGGAGTTAGAATAAACCAATATTAATAAAATTGGATCGTGTTGATTTGAGAAACGATAAATCGATTATATAATTCATCCAAGTGAAATAATGGATTGATTATGCGTCAGAATTGATGCGATCCGGTTAATTTTCGTGAAAATGAGTGACCTGATTGGTTAATTGTTGATTTCATCCCGTCCAAAAAAATCGATTTAAAAAAATCATAATAGATATATTTGAGTACTTTTTGTTTATTGACTTGCCTATGTTATGTACCCACAACACTAATATTATCTAAATTATGCACTATTCAAATTTTTTTGATTTGATTTATAATTAGAAATGTCATTTACTGAATTTGAAATCCCGTATCACGATAATTATATTTATATTTGATTCTTTATTGAATAATAATGTGTGATTTATCATTTTTATAAAATTACATAAAATTATCAGATTATGTAATTCAATTAGTAATATAATATCTTGATCAGATTAGTAATCGGGTCGATTTTAATAACATTCAAATAAGGGGAAGATTATACTTACAACGTATTTTTCTTTACAAATTTTTTACAACCAATATCTTAACCGTTGATTTCCTTTAATCAACGGTTAAAATTTATTGCGAATTAATAATTAATTAATAAATTTTATTAGCGAAAATTTTAATCGTTGATTGACAAAAATCAACGGTTAAAATATTAGTTATGAGAGGTGGTAAAGAAAAATAGGTTAATAATTAGGAATAGAAGAAAATTGAAACCAAAAAATAAAATAAAAGGGATTGAAATATAAATAGTAAGAGAAGACGAGAGAGAGAGAAAGATGTAAAAACCAGTCTCGTGAAGTAGCAGGTGAAGAAGAAGGAAAAGAAAATAAAAGCTTGTTCTTTTTCACTCTATTCTTCTTCTTCCTTTCTCTCTCTAATGTAAGCACACTGTAATAGTACAAATACTCCATTCACTCTCTCTTATATTAAAAAAAGAGCTTTATTTTCTCTCTCTCTCTCTAAGAATTCCAACAACACTCACATTCATTCTTTGCTTCCTTCTTTTAAATCACGAGATCCCCATCTCTTTCTCTCTTTCTTCTTCTTCTTCTTCATGTCTTCTTCTACAGAGCTTCCAAACTCATGCTTCTCTACTTGTTATAGCTTCATTCACAGACATTGCTAACACAGAGAGAGTGTGTGTGTGTGTGAGAGAGAGAGAGAGGGAAAAGGGGGAGACTGAGCAACGCCGAAAGATTGAATTTTTGAGCGACCCTTTTTGTTTGTTTCCCGAGAAAATGTCGCATTCGTTGGGAAAACCCGTTTCCGATGTGGTCGAGTTCGACGGCATCGCCGATCGGTTCCGCGACACTTTGAACTGCGAGGTCAACAAGCCGGACTACCGAGAACTCGATCTGGGTTCGCCCGTTTCGCCATTGCGGACCCGAGGACCCGCTGCCAGTAGCAGTTCAAGTTCTTCTGGATCCTTCTCTGGCCGAAACGGGCACAACCCGGTTACCAAAAGATCCGATTCGGCACCCAACAACAACAACAATAACTCCGGCGAGCTCTCCGGCTCCAGCGAGAACAGCCCCACCGCCGCGTCGGAGAGCCAGAGATCCGCGGGGAATGCGCGGGGACTCAAGCCGGGTCATGCGAGATCCGATTCCGGATCCGCTTTACCACCGTTAATCTATTCGGGTCAGACCGTGAACTCGCCGCCGCTGAATGTTCTCCCCACCGGAAACATATGCCCCTCCGGCAGGATCCTGAAGACGGGCATGTCGGCGAATCGGGGCTCCAGAACCGATGTTCTGGGCACCGGCATGGGGAACTACGGCCATGGGAGCATAATGCGGGGCGGCGCCGCCGCCGCCAAGGCGGACACGGCGGTTGCTCCGGTTTCAAAGTGCAGCATTGGCAATGAGTCTGCGAGGAGAGGAGTTCAGAATGTGGATCCAGAAGAGTTGAAGAGAGTAGGGAATGAGCATTACAAAAAGGGTCACTTTGCAGATGCATTGAGTCTTTATGATAAGGCAATTGCTATGTCCCCGGCCAGTGCCGCCTACCGGAGCAACCGTGCCGCGGCATTGACGGGTTTGGGAAGGCTGGGGGAGGCGGTGAGGGAATGTGAGGAGGCTGTGAGGTTGGATCCTAATTACATTAGGGCTCATCAGCGTTTGGCTTCTCTTTTCCTTAGGTGAGTTTTAGCATGGATAATTGGATTCTTAATCATTTTTTAGGTATGTGTTGATTTGGTTTGAAGTGTGAGATTGGTGCATTGGTGGAGTAGTTCTTGTCTAGTCCATTTGTTTACTATTGTTGAATTGTTTTGTTTGATTTATATGTTACGTTGTTTCTTTGTTGTTTTAGTTTAGGATTTGGAGTTTTGTTTTTATGTTGTTTCCATAGGATTTTAAAGTTGTTGCTTGTTAGTTTGGATTGGCATTGCAAAGATCCCTAATGCGCAAGTTTATTTGGATTTGCATTCATGATTAATCCCTTTATATGGAATGGTATTGATTTGAGAAGTGGTGATGTCACAGATTAGGACAAGTTGAGAATGCAAGGAAGCACCTTTGTTTTCCTGGGCAGCAGCCGGATCCGTCTGAGATGCAGAAGTTGCAAATGGTGGAAAAGCATATCAGCAAATGTGCTGATGTTCGGAGGATAAGGGATTGGAAAAGTGTTCTGAGGGAAGTTGATGCTGCTATTGCTGCTGGAGCGGACTCTTCTCCTCAGGTATTGTTGTGATTATCATTGTTTTGTTATATCTTAGTTGAATATGTTATATGGAGGTGCGTGTAAAATGTCTGAACTTGTTGGAAATTGAATTTACAGCTCTTTATGTGTAGAGCAGAAGCACTTTTGAAGCTCCACCAAATCGATGATGCAGAATCAATTTTGTTACACGTTCCCAAATCAGAACCACATACTAATTCCTCTTCTCAAGCAAGATTCTTTGGGATGCTTTCTGAAGCTTATTCCTACTTTGTTAGAGCTCAGATTGAGATGGCATTGGGAAGGTGAGTTCAGTAAAATACTAAACTTCATAAGAATCCTAAGATGGAAAAGGTTTGTGTTGGAGAGTAAAATTGGATGATGGATGTATTGCAGGTTTGAGAATGCAGTTACAGCTGCTGAGAAAGGAAGTCAGATTGATCCCCGAAATGTTGAAGTTGCTGTTTTGCTCAACAATGTAAGGATGGTGGCAAGAGCTCGAGTGCGTGGCAATGATCTTTTTAAATCTGAAAGGTTCACTGAAGCTTGTTCAGCATACGGGGACGGCTTGAGACTGGACCCTTCAAATTCT
This sequence comes from Gastrolobium villosum, assembly GCA_032173675.1. Classification (NCBI taxonomy): domain Eukaryota; kingdom Viridiplantae; phylum Streptophyta; class Magnoliopsida; order Fabales; family Fabaceae; genus Gastrolobium; species Gastrolobium villosum. The sequence continues at coordinate 85,687 of JAVKPL010008294.1, read as the reverse complement.
GTTCTATATTGCAATAGAGCAGCGTGTTGGTTTAAGCTTGGTCAATGGGAAAGATCAATTGAAGACTCCAACCAAGCTTTAAACATCCAACCAAATTACACGAAAGCCCTTCTTCGAAGGGCTGCATCAAACAGCAAGGTAAATTGACTTCATATTCTTTATGATACTGTATTTTTGTTGTAAAGGTTCGTGATGTCATAATCTCTTGCTGTAACTGCAGCTAGAAAGGTGGGAAGAAGCGGTCAAAGATTATGAGGTCTTGCGGAGAGAACTTCCAAATGACAATGAAGTTGCTGAAGCTCTTTTTCATGCTCAAGTTGCACTAAAGAAATCACGCGGGGAAGAAGTATATAATTTAAAATTTGGCGGTGAAGTGGAAGAAGTATCAGGTCTTGAGCAGTTTAGAGCTGCAATATCTTTACAAGGTAATTAAAAGGGTTAGAGTCTTCTGCAACTCATTTTACTAAGCTCTACTATTTTTCAAGTCTCCTGATAATACTATCTCTGAACTTGGCAGGTGTTTCTGTTGTCCATTTTGAAATTGCATCCAACTCCCAATGCAAGCAAATATCTCCATTTGTCGATACACTATGTGGTCGATATCCATCTATTAACTTCCTCAAGGTAACGATACTCCTGTTATTTAATGTGAAGGGCTATTAACTTCCTCAAGGTAACTTAACTACCTGTTATTTAATGTAGTTTAGATATAAAAGAGAGCAATATGGTAGTTTCCTAATGCATGCAACTTTTGTCTTTGATCATAGGTGGATATTCAAGAAAGCCCAACAGTTGCAACTGCTGAGAATGTTAGGATTGTTCCAACCTTCAAGATATACAAAAATGGCGGTCGAGTGAAGGAAATTGTATGCCCTAGTCGTGACATGTTGGAACACTCTGTGAGGCATTACAGCTTTTAGAACTCATGACTTGTAATGCTTTCTTCCCTGTTGTCCTCTGCCACAAACCTCCAGTTAAAAAAACTCTCAAGTCTCTACAGTTCTTCCAGTCTTTTGATCCCACTATAAAATGATATCACTTGATACCTGTGACATAGTCAAAGCCAGATAATAATCTTGTTAGCAGCCAATGCCCATTGGAAACCTAGAGATAGTCTAGTTCCTTTTGGGAGTTTTTATTTATTCATTCATTCCCCATTGCTCTTTAGTTCCATGTTCCCTCCCAACTCTCCCTTTGTCAATTTTCTTTCTCTCTACTCCTTTTTCAGTTGACTAGGTTAGTTGTTCTTGTATCACAAATTTCATTTAAGGTTAAAAGGAACAAAAACAAAAAAAATGTTATTAATGTCTGTACAATTGATTTAATTATGAGTTTAAATTACCTTTTAAGATAGACAGGTATAGACAGATATAGACACAAGGGAGGGGAGGGATCACTACATGTATATATGTGATGATATATACGAGACACTGGAAGCCTTTGAGGGGAGATAGAATGAATGGGGGGGTGCACCTACTGAGTTATAGCCAAAGGAGGATGAATATGTTATTATTGTTCTTTTTACCTATCTTAGTCATTTAATCAATAAAAATTTCCCATTTTTTTTCTGCTGTGTCCTTTTTTTTTTCTTCTCCTAAAAAAGTTCCCATTTTTTTCTGCCCTGTCCTTGAAGGGCCGGCTTGGCTCAGCGGTAAGCTTGCTTGCCGTGGTGTGTCAGGTCGCGGGTTCGAATCAGTCTCTCTGCAAAAAAGCAGGGGAAAGATTGCCTAGAGTATTCCCTTTCCCAGATACTCACGAAGTGGGTATTTGAACTGGTCGACTTTTTTTTAATTGCTTTGTATGTTCTCATTTAAGACTGAGACATATAACTGATTAGTGTTGTGACACACCCAATTGTCATTTATGCATTGAGCAGAGGTTGGAAAAAGCTGACTTGGTCTTGAGATTGAAATCAATTGGTTATGGCATTTAAGTTTGATGGGTTTTGTTAGGTTGTGTTTGGACATCTAAAGGCAAGGTACATGTGTTTTTAAATGAAGGTTGGTTATGTTGTGGGAGTGGCCTCGGGTGGTTGATACAATTCATTACTCTCTCTTTTTTTATCTTTTAGCACTGGCGGTGGACCACTAAATTATAATCAACAAATTGAGCAATCTTTTTTATTTAGCTAAGTTTATGCTTGAAAAGAACAATTAATAAAACTAATGTGTGGCAGAGGGTGAGTGCCCTTTGTGGATGGTGGTTTATATATGTTGACGTGGGCATTAAGAAATTTATCTCTTTCAAAAGAGTCCAAAAAGGTTGTGATGGTCGGTGTTTTATGTGCCACTGTTGTAATGCGCCACGGCAACTCAACCTAATTGGTGGTGGGCCTTAGCTGAATATGCCTTTCTTGGTGGACCTCTAGAAATCCATGACTATGTGTAGGTCTTATGGAACCAATGATCAGAGTTAACTAGTTGGAACAGTGATCATTTTTGCTATTGGCAAAAAAAAAAAAATTACCAGCCACGCAAACAGTAGATTTTGTCAAAATGTCACGTGGCATATTTCGTTACATTGTGTAGCGAATTATGTGTGCAAATAATTCACTACACAATATAGCGAAATATGTCACGTCAGAATGCTCATAACCAAAAATGCCATGTGTTAAAATTGAAGAAATTCGCTAAATTGGAGAAATTTGCTATATAGGGTAGCGAATTTATCCAATTTTGACACATGATATTTTTGATTCTGACGTGGCATATTTCGCTACATTGTGTAATGAATTATTTACACATATATTTTGCTACACAGTATAACGAAATATGGCACGTGATATTTTGATAAAATTTACTGTTGGCGTGACAGTTTGATATTTTTTTTTTTTTTTTGCCAACGGTGGCACTTTGGTCACCTGACTAGTTTATTTTAGATACCAACTAGTGTTAGAAACCTTAATGGCTTAAATTAATTTGGTTTTGGATTTGATCTTTATGATATATTTTAGGAGTTGCGACTATTGGGAATCGAATATATTAGCTTTTTTGTAGTATTTCTACTGATCAGTTCATCTTTTAGGACTAATCTGATTAGGGGTTGAGTGAAGTTAAAGACTTTTCCTCTTAACAGATTTTCGGGTTTTGAATTTTTTCACTTTAGTGGGGCTTGAGTTATTACCACTTGGCTAACACCTTGTTGGTTAAATTTTTATTACTTTTTGGACAAATCAAAGTCAACAATTCTTGGGTGAGTTAAAGTAGTTTTAAAGGTCGGTGCATTTTACCTGCCTTAGTTCCAATTTCAAAGTTGAATGTGTGTGAGGGTAGGAATAGGACTAGGACTTACCTATTGCCATAGTTGAATAAAAATGGAAGGTTAGTACAATGAGAGAAATTGAGGCAAGTTTAGGTGAAAGGGTATGTAAAGGTGAACCCAAAAAAGTGAGTGAGATTTTTCCCAAAAGAGGGAATTAACCATTTAGTAATTTGGATTGGAGATTTGAGGTTGAGAAGTGTTTGCAATGTCGTGGACTCTTGTTTATCTCAAGAGATGAAGAGTACTGTGTCGGTGTGTACAAAGTACAACTGTTAAAACCACCGGCATTCACTATGGGCCTTCTTCACGTGGGCCCCACGTGCGCTGTAAAGGCAAAATTATAAAAGGACAGCGAACGAGAAAAGGACTTGCCTATGCCTAATGTGTTGTGCTTAACACACGAAAGATAAAGAAAGTAATAAATAATGGATTATTCTCTATATTCTAAGTGGTGTGTTTGGTAAGGCGAAATTTTTTTTTACTATAAAAATGTAATTACTAGGGATTAGGAAAAATGAGTTAGGTAGAAAAGTTAAAAAAAAAGTTATTTGCTTGGATAAAATATAATGCGATTAAAGTTTTTGAAATTTATGTTTGGTTGAGGATAGAGTATTAATGGATAAATGATATAAAATTACAAAAATAATCCCTTATTAATTTTTTTAATATTAATACAAATATTTTTGGAAAACCAATGAACTGCACTATGGTATAACTGAATTTTTACACAAAAGCCATAGACTAGCTTTTGATTTTGCAGTGTTAGAAATTTACCAATAATTGAAGTTCCAGACAGTTTCCAAATAGCAAGCCCATAATATAAGGGTAATTCAATCAAATCAATCTCATTTGCCTAGTTATCATACAATAACACTTTCAAAGTGGCATTGTTGATCTATGTTGATTGTTACTTACTTTTTGCAAAGAAGCATAGCCAAATCAGTTGGCTGGGGAATTTTTTAAAAACGTTCAACCAAACATTGTATTCATAAAATATCAATATGTAATGCATAAGGTTTTTATAAGAAAGGCAAAAAAATTAAAATAATGCATTTAAATCAAATAATTACGTATCTAATGCTGTGTTTGAAATAATTACGGATTTACTGCACAATGTGACGCCCCTTTTGGGCGTCAAAATACCTCAATATGTAATGCATGGTGTTTTCATAAGAAAACCCAAACCGTGTCAAAAAATATATATTAATTAATCATAAAACTTTTGTAACTTTTAACTACATGTATCCAAATCAAGTAATTCTTTTTTTGATTCCACATAACTTTTTGAGATCTACGCAATGACATCTCATTTGATATATTTTATTTCTATATACATATATTTATATATATATATATATATATATATATATTATTTCCTTTATAATATAGATTTTTCAAATTGATTTTTGAGTTTAAATCACAAATCAAATCTATATTTTTTTCCTTATTAATAATAATTGTTACTTTTAATTTAAATCACAAACCAAATTTTTTTATAATAAAAATATATTTTTTAATTTAAATCACAAATCAAATCTTGATTTATTTTTTATATTAAATCACAAACGCATAACTCAGAGGCTTCTGAGTTTAAAAATGTGACCCGTGTCAACACGTGTCAAAACCTGACACGTTACAAACACGTCTAAATCGGGTTTCAATCAAGAGACAATCACGTCTAATTTAGGTAATTTTATTTTTGAAAAACATTCATAAGTCATCATTAATTTCAGACCACGAATAATAACCCAAAAGCTTATATTAAATCACAAATCCAAATTTTATTTATTTTTTTGTATTAAATCACAAATCCAGAACTCAGATGCTTCTGGGTTTAACCGCTCTTATAATATCATTCTTGCAAATTGAAATTGTGTTTGTGAGAGATAAAATATATCAAATGGGGTATCATTACGTAGATCTCAAAAAGTTATGTGAAATCAAAAAAAAAATTACCTGATTTGGATACTCGAGTTAAAAGTTATGGCTTTCAGAAGTTTTATTATTAAATTAATATTTTTTTTTTTAAAAGTGACACGTGTCACTACCTTATGAGAGACGCCCCATTTGGGCATCTTCCTCTTAGGGTGAGACGCCTCAGTTGAGGCGTCATATTGTGCAGTAGATCCGTAATTATTTCAAAAACAGCATTAGATACGTAATTATTTGATTTAAATGCAATAATTAAATTTTTTTGCCAAGAAAACCCAAACCAAACACCCCTTAAGAGATAATTTTGTTTTTTATACACGTCTAGAATGTATGATCCCTATATGGAATCAAGTGAAAAGAAAAAATATATATATATATGGGTCCAACGTATTTTAATGTGTGTAAGAGATATGAGAAATATTATTCTCAATAAATAATGAAAAAAACATATCTACAGTTGTTACAAAAATAATAATAAAATTATCTGCCACACAATATGTACTTCAGGATACACTATGTACTCCAAGGTAGGGGTGGTAAATGAAACGAACCAGGGGCCTTTGGCTCGACTGATGAAGGCCTGAGGTTACATGTCTAAAATTTGTTATTGGAATCATGCTTGAACTTGTATAAAAGCTCGTTTAATAAAAAAGTCATAGGCTCGAATTCAAAAGCTCGGTCTTAGAGCCTCTTAGGCTGACTTAGTATATTAATTTTATTTATTTTATATTTTTTATACTTCTTATAATAACACTCTCTCTCCTCAATCTATTTCACTCATTTTATTGGTTAAACAGACTTTTTGAATGATTTTGTTCATATTATGTTATTTGGATATACATTGAATTTATTAATATTTATGGAATTATTAGTGTTATTGATTGTATATTCTGTTTGGATAATTTTTGTTATCTTAGTTTTTTTTAACAGGCTAAACCAAATTTTTATTTTTTATAAATAAGTTAAGCCACACGACTTAGCCTTTTAAGACCAAAGCTCGGTTTGGTTCGGTCCGTTAACACCCTCATTGCAGGAAGTACGTAATTTAACATTTGAAATAATTTTTATCTTTATTTAGATTTCAAAAGCTACATTACGTGCACCTCAAAGTGTGTGGCAGAGAAATCAGAAAAGTTAAACCAATAAATAATATAGAAATTAAGGAAAAAGGGAAATATTTTTTATGTTCCGGGACCACCTAATAATTCGGTACTCCTTCTCACAACATCAATTTTTTCTTTCCCTTTTTCCTGAGATTATTTATTATGGTCCGCGACCACCGTTCTTTTTGGTGGTCCCTTGATGTAAATGGAAAGGTAAAAGTGGGAAAGAGAAAAAAATAATAGGAAAAAAAGGGAAATAAAAAATTGATGTTGTGAGAGGGAGCATCAAATTATTGAGTGGTGAGCATAAAAAAATTTGCGGGTTCGTGGAGGCTACTGTATTAAACGTACGGTGTACGACAACATAATGAAGGGCGTTGTGAAGCTGAAACAAGAAATGAAGCCGTTGTTGTGGCTGAAATTATAATGAAGACTTTTAAGAGGGAAGTGAATGGGGATGTCCCTGTCGTTTAGTACCAGTTTTGAACAACGGACATGATGTTTTGAATTTCTTGGTTGGTTTCTTATTTCTTTATCCTAATGATGGCTCGGCATGCATTATTGCATGGATGGTTGGTATCGTCCAAGTTTGTGTATAATACCACTGATGATGTTTGTTTGTCGTAGCTGCTTGGACTTTTGCCTCCAAAATTTCGTCTTGTCACAAACCCTTTGTTACAAGACACAAGTCCATTATATCATTTGTACTTAAAGTGAATCCCCTTTCTCTTCTCTCTTACCCATTTTCCTTTTTTAGTACCTCAATAAAATTGCATTTTCACTTTTTTTTTTCTCACCTCATCCCTTATTTGCTATTCAGGAAGCTAGTGGAGTACTGAATCACTTCATTATTGAGGATCAATAATAGCTTTGAACAATTAACTTACTTTTTTCTGGGTGTTTTGAACAATCAACTTTAACTTTAAGTTCTATCATAAAACTTTGGTACATTATTTACTAAAATGAAAGAAAAAATAGATTCACGTCACAGTATTTATTTTACCTTCTCTTTATAGCATGACTCTTAACTTTTTCTTAAAAAAAATTAAGTAGCAAAATGACTATAGGATCATCGAAAATAATGGACCGCAACACAACAATTGCAGGCTATTGAAGCCTTTATAATGTCAGATGCTATTACTAATATACCGTATGTTTAGGGAGTATTCATTTATGCAATCAGAATAAAATAAAACACAAGTTCTTTTTCTTTTTTTATTCGACCAGTTTTAATAAAATCAAAATATATCACTATTTCAATTTCATGTTCTATTCTATTTTAATTATAATATACATCAAAAATAAAATAAAACTACATGTCTTGTTGTAATTTGGTTTAATACATCCACGCACAAACGCTACTTAGGGGATGGGGATGTTTGATAGGAGAATTATTTTTAAATGCATGGGAAAGTAAAGATGAATTTTCTAGAATCCTATATTTGGTAGCACATTGAATAAAATTTTCACTAGAAAATTATTTTCCCATAATTCATTTTGTGAATATTTTCTTAGCCAAAAATATTTCTGCAATTAATGCATATAAAGTATCTGCATTTAATCCCAAAATGACATCTTTTTGATATTGAAATATTAAAAATTATAAATATAAAGACTATTATAACCCTGAAATAAATTAAAATTACAAAAACACCACAATTTCTGTCCAAAACAAACATCGTGTTAGGCTTACTACAGATAAATTATCTGAAGTAACGGCAGAAAAAAGCAAACTGATTTTCTTAACCAAAATACCATCCAAAAGATAATATTTCAAAAATCCCAAACGATAAAAAAAATATAGATTAATTTTTCAGACAAAAATAACCAAATATGATATCAGAAAAATTAAACCAACATTTCTAAAAATATTTTAGCCTATCAAATAGTTTTTTAATATCCTTCTCAAAAAACTTAATTTTCCATTATATTTCCAGAAAACATAATTCACGAATAAAATATTTTTTCTCCTTCACCAAAGACACCCCCACAGTTCCATGTTGACGGCACCCAATTAGTAGCAAACCTCATACCGCGCTTATAAAACACCCAAACGATTTAAAAAAAAAAAAAACTGATGTCACAATCGATCAATAAATGTAACTCACAAGCAACTTGATTGACAGCCAGAGGATTCAGTGGACCTAATTTTGTTTATCGATTCGACATAGAATAAATCCTACCAATGAGTTTTCTCACACCATGATGTGAGAAAAGACGTAAAGACCCTAAATAGGGTCTCACTCAATTTGTAAAGCCTAATTGAATGTTTGTCCATACTATTCCTTATCGAAACATACAAACGTCTACACGTTAATTTCCTGATTTCACAACATATCGTACATGAATTCCCAAATTATTTGGAAGTTTTTGACTTTGAAGTTAAGAATCCAAAATTACTAAGCAGTTAAAGATAAGAGCATATTTTATGTTTTTGACTTTGAAGTTAAGAATCCAAAATTACTAAGCAGTTAAAGATAAGAGCATATTTTATATTTTTGACACAAAAAGATCATATATATTTCATACAAGTTCCAAGATAAGGCTTCCAGGAGAAGAAAGCAATTAACAGGAACTGGAAGCAACGAGGAATATTAACTCCAAAATAGTTCAGACAGTAATTCCTCCAATTTCCATTTCAATTTGATAGTTAAATAGCATACACTTGCACTATTGTTATTTGAAGCCAAAAGTTTCCACCCAACCATCAAGCGCCACTAGCATATAATCGGGTCCATTCCTTGGCTGCAAATTTCAATACCACCATTTTCATAAGAGAATATGGATATTGCATGTTTGGTTCCATCATTAACAAATAACTAATTTTGATGTGATCATACAAGCAGAAAAAACATACCTGTTTCAACAGCCTCGGCCTCATTACTTTTCCAATGCTTGGCAATGTTCTCAGAAAGTGGATCATCTGGGTTTGGTGCACTTAAAAGAGCTTGAATACTAAAAGACCCCAAAAATAAATAAATTCAACCATTAGTGCACAATATTCTTTTAAATTCAGAGCGGGTTAATTTAATATTTTACACCGACTTGCTACACAACATTGTGGCCACCACAGGAGGCAAGTACTCTAGCAATCAAAACTAAGATCCAGAGAAAGCAACATATACAAATTGAGTCAGTGACCCCATCTTCTCCATCCCCCTTCTCTCTCTCTCTCTCTTTTATTTTTTATATTTTTTGGTGCTTTTATGTATTAAACCAGGAAATTGATGGTTTAAAAAAGAAATATGTGCCTATTAACTAGTAGCTTTAACCATCTATTTTCCAATGAAGTTTTTACCGAACAAAATTTATAATTCTTCCATTCAAGCAAAGTGATTACATACATAAGAATTTAATTTTAAAAAGTTTTATTCTCAGACATGCAAATCCGCATACATACATTACATTTTTCAGATCATCACATAATGGTCAAGACTGTCATGCCAAATAATATTTACTACATTTCTTCGGGAAACGAATGTGTCCAAGTCTAACGATATGTACATCTACTAGAGTTAAAGATGAAAAAAAAAAAATATACCTCAAAAGTACAGTTCGAATCTGAAGTGCAGGACTCCACTTATCTTTCAGAATATCAAGACATATCCTGCCAAGCTGCATCAAACTTCAACTTGTAAGATAAATTATAACCAAAGAAGAAATGAAAATGTAAGGGAAGCAGAGAGAACCTTATCAATGTTTGGATGATAAATTTTTGTCAGAAACCTGACCTGGAAGAAGCAAAGCATGATTGAATTAGGAATGATTGGAGAATTTTTTTTTAAAATTTGCATATATAAATCCATCCATAATGTGTTATTATCATTAAGTTAAACCCTAATAGCAAGTAAAATAAGAGGAAACTGCATAATTACACGATTCTGAGACAGACTAGATTTATTGAAAAGAAATAATGTTTCTCATGTTGCAGGAAATAAATTTTATCTCCTACATAAATAAAAGTGTGTGGGACCCATGTTTTCTTTTTCTCTCTCTTCTCCTCGATGGCCCCCCACAAATAAAATCATCTCTAACAACATGAGAAATATTAATCTCTTAAATTAAATAATCCTAAAAAAAAATGCCCACTAGATCCCCACAAAACTTAAAAATAGGATATCCAACTACAAAGCTTAAAATTATATACAGGTAAAAATAATTTGAGATTTATATCATCATTTTTTTGAATGGACAAGAACACAGCAGAAACATAACAGTTAACAGCAAAAGAATACAACAAAGCAGATGGAAATTTTTTTTATTAAATTTAGTACCTTGGGAGCAGCCATTGGATATTCTTCTGGCAAAAATAGTTCTAACTTGAAAACCCCCCCTAGTAATACAAACAAGAAACTTGCATATTAGTTAGACATTTTTTTAAGAGAGGGGTGGGGTTTGTATATCATTATAATCAATGTTGCCCTTATTTAGTGATTTTGCTTTATATATTTTGACAGGGAACAAGGCCTCAAAACTTCAAAATAATGTAAAACAAGCAGAATAATGCAACCATTGAACAGGCACAATGAAGTGATCGTACCTTTTAAGCCTACAGATTCTAATGCTTACAACAAGAAAACCACTGAAAAATAATAATAAACAGATCCAGGCAGAGAGAGCAAATTCCTAATTCTGTCTGCTATCGTTCTATTATGTTTTAACATCAAATAAATTCAAAAGCAAGGCAAAAGAAAAATCTATACGGAACAAAAATACCATGAATATTAAAGTAATTAGTTATTCAGACAGATAGGAGCCAAATTGATGTGCCTCTGGCATATGTAGTTTTCTGAGCTTAAATTGATAAGAATTGAGTCATAAAATAGCAATTTATATACATATTTTTACTATATTGATTCTTTCCATGTCAATGATATTTTTCACCTATTGCTTGTGTTTATACAGGTAGAAGAAGTGAAAACTACAAAATTGTAAAAAGCTTGTTGACGCGACTCCACAAGGGTGAACCTTGGGCCAAATTCCATAGAGTTGGCGCCACACTGGCGCCAACCCGCGCCGTTGTACGAGTTTCACAGGACGCCTTGGTACAATTTCCAGCAAGTTGGCACGGATTGGCGCCACTATGGCGCAGACCCGCGCCGTTGCCAGGACTGCTTTCCAGAAAAGTGGCGCAAGTTGGCGCCACACCGGCGCCAACCCGCGCCGGGTTGCGAGTTTTGCAATCCGTATTTTGCAAAATTGACAGAAGCATGGCGCAAGTTGGCGCCACACTGGCACCAACCCGTGCCGGTGTGCGAGGAAAATGGACCGTGTCAGAAGGGAAATTTTGGAAGAATGAAAGAGGTGTATAAATAGGATGCTCATGACAGAATTAGAGAACCATTCTATTCCATTCAGAAGAAAGCCGAGGGTGGTGCTCAAAGAGAGAGAGTCTTGCAAAGATCCATTTCATCTTCTTCCCTTTCATTTATCAGTTTATGTTGAATATTGGATTTTTAGCCATGATAATGGTTGGCTAGTTCTTTTTATTATAGTTAGGGTCACGAACCTTATGTGAACCCTTGTTACAACGGATTGATTTATGATTATTCATTTATATAATTATCTTTATCTCTACCCTGTGCGTATTTTATATCTTCTTTATTAAAACTGATCAATCTAATAGTTGATGATAGTATGAGGGTTAGAACCCTACATAGGAATATTGGGATTTTGATCTTGAAAGGGGGTAGGATAACAATTTATATGCATGCTAGGAATAGATGTATATTTAATTGCAGATGCTTAAATTATTGAGTTCATTGCTTAATGTCATGAGGAACATTGCAAGGAATTGGTGTTCCAATTTGGATTAAAGGGTTAACCTTGCAAGGAATTGAGGATTAACTATTAATATTTTTAGATAATAATTTATCTGAGTAATTATATAAATGAGTATTGTAAATCAATCCAGAGTAAGAAGCGAGAATCATTTGGTGAGTGCACTCTAGCTACAATGCCTTCTCATATTTTTACAAAATCAATTTTAATTTTTTTTTATTATTCAATACAAAAATTCAAAAAAAAAGTCTTTACTTTTAGTTCTTATTTCAATTCAAATCAACAATTTTCACACATCTATTTGAATTTCTCCCGTCTTAAAAAGAACGTTTATTTGATATTTAATCTCAATCCCTGTGGAGACGATATTTTTCTTATCAATGTATTACTTGTGCGATCGGTACACTTGCCGGTGAGCATCACAAATCCTAAATTCTAATCTTATATACAGATAGGAGTTCCAAGTCTTACTCACTGACACAAGACACATCATGCATCATATGCTGACTGCAGGGTGCACTGCTGCACTAACCACTTATGAAAAATTAAACGAGTGGTTCTCTCATATCAATGGTTTGTTCTACAGATGCTTGTATACTAAAAAAATATAAATTGTTGATTATCTTCATTGATGATTTTCAATTCTGCATTTTATTCCATTAGGTGCACCTTCAGAGGGTCCCAATCCTATTCTTACTATATTAACTTCTTAGAAAGGATAAGTAGTGAAGAGATACAGTATAATCTTGTTTAATAGTGATAACCATGTCTTTCAAGCATGTCCAAAACCTGGCCCCTGCTCAACAGTGGGGACCACTATGGTCTTCGAAATGGAGGAGCAAAAGTGAAAAAAGAGAGGTTAAAATGGATAAACTCACACTTGCAACAATCAGAGTGCAGTAGAACATGTTCATTCAAACCAATCTTTCAAACTCCCTATCTCTTTTCTTTCAAGTCAATTATTCCAATATTTAACCTCCAAAAGGCAACCACTTCGTGCAGAAAAGCACTTTAGATAGAGAGGTTACAAAGACATAAGCTCATCAAATAATCAAATTGAAACTGATTAACTGAATTCATAACATATGAAGCTAGGAAGCACGGGTACAATACAAACAAGGGACACAAATACAACACGTAGATACAAAAAATTCTAAAAATGAAGCAGATAAGACACAACATACAAAATTAATATAATATGAACATAACAATGCAAACCCTAATGTAGAACAAAGATATCAATATTTCATATGTCAGCATTAGTCATTATAGAAACAATAAAATACTAGTTAATTTATTGGGTTTAAAGTTTCTCATGTTGTAGGAGACAATTTTATCTCCTATGTATACATAAAAGTGTATGGGACCCATGTGAGGAGAACAAAGAGAAAGAGAAAAACTAGAACCCACACACTTTTATGTATGTGCGGAAAATAATTCTATCTCCTATAATATGAGAAACTTTAAACCCTAATTTATATAATGATTGTGGTATCCCACTTGTATTGGTACATATATTCTATGAAGCACCGATACCGATACGGCGTTTTCGATACGTTCCCGATACGTGTGTCCAATACGTTACTTCAAAAATACTAATATTTCGATACGTTCCGATACGTCTTAGTATTAAATAATATTTTTAATATAGTGTACTTCACATTAACAAAATACACAAATATACAATATACAAATATACAAAATATACAGAATATAATAATATAAATTTTATGTAAATAGAATATACAAATATAATATAAAAATATAAACAAAAGAAAAATAATTATATACAAATATAATAATATGAAAAACAGAATATACAAATATAAAAAACAGAATATACAAATATAATAATATAAATACAAAAAATAGAAGAGCCGAGGAGATTTATATAAATACAAACATTAAATATAAATATAAATACAGAATTTTTATAAACAGAATATAAATACAAATAATATGTAAATAGAAATTTATATACAAAAAATATTAACACTCATCTCCTATTATAAAAATTACATAATAAAAAATAAAAAATATAAATACAATAAAAATAAAAGGCAATCCTTCATTCACTTACCTTCCGTGCGTGAGTGAGCAGCAGCGAGTCAGCGACCGACAAAAAAGAAAGACGATGGAGCAGCGACCGACAAGGAGGAGGAAAGATCGAGGAGAAACATACAGCTACCACCGAACAGCTACCAACGAAACCGTGGAGGAGCCGAGGAGAAACAGCGACGGCCGACGGCGGAGGAGGATAGAGGAACAAGAATGACGTTGTGGCGTGTATGTCAGGACCAGGTGAGAGACTGAGAGTTCTTTAAGGTCGTCTGATGAGACTCAATCGATTTGGGTTCTTTTAAAAACATGTTTTATTTTTTAAGAAAATTACTGAAATGCCATTGACCCATATGATACGTAAAATAAGAGTATCGTAACGTATCTGTATCGGACGTGTGTCCGATACGTAGAATTTATTTTTATTTTTTTTGCGTATCCGTGCTTCATAGCATATATTCAATAATAATAATAATAATTGAAAGATGTGGGCCAGAAGTATCCACAAGTGTCTAAGTTTCTGACACGATTAGTGTTCAACCCTGATATAGCAACCATTTTTAAGTGTTGGTGGTTCCTAAATCAAAACCACCACTTATAAACATGAATGACATTGAATTTCGTTTGGACATGAAAAATTGTTTTAGCAAAAAAGGTTACTTTTTTATTTATTCTAAATTTCTAACAGAGAGAGAACCTACGCAGGCAGCTAGTTATGAACCATAAAGCAGTTTCTTGATACACAAGGATGGCAACCTACAGTAAATGATTATATATATGGTGAAAAATATAATGTTGTTAGTCCAAAAAATTCCCAGGCCAGTTATACATAAAAGAAAACAGTGTGCACCAAGATAATGCACTTCATAGAAAATAGTCCAAGACAGGTGTAGAAAGGGGCTTAAACACATAGTAACAAGAAAATAGCTTTGAGAATAAGATATTCTACAGTCATTAGTCACTATAAGTCTATAACAGTATGACCTAAGATTCCAATTTCCACCTCAAACAGCAGGCCCTAAATTAGTATTCATTCAGAACCATTGGCAAAACAAATTTCATTGAGATTGTAGAGCATAATTGTATAGAAAATGTCAATGCACTACTTATAACTTAAAAGCACCCAAATCAAACCAAAATTACTTCCTTATTTCTGGCAGAGACAACAAATCATCATGCATTTTAAGGTGCAAAACAATGCTGTTGGACTCATTACTACCTTCATAAGGTGACTGGGTCGGGCCAAGGATCATCACATTGAAATATCGCATATTGTCTTCAGAAGGGGAAGCACTAATTCCAGGCGCTGCACACCAGATCATAATATAAGCTATCAACTCCGCAGAACAAAAACAAGAAGGATGTAACCCTTGCATAAATCGCAAAGGTCATTCAAGGTAATATCTAACAAAATAGTAATTTTTTTTTTAATTTTTTTTTTTTTAAAAAAGAAGAGACTACCCTTTTAATGCAGGGCGAGCTTCTAAAGCATTAAACGATGAAGGGAAACTTCAAATTACGTATGCAACGACGAAGAGGAGCTTAGAATAAGAATTTACCTGGCTCACTGAGCAAACGCTGCGTTTCCTGTTGAGATCAAAGAAGGAGGAGTGACCAAAACATTCACAAAGATCAAATTCAAACACAGAACGAAGAGAAACCGAAACTACAATTCGATGCCAATGAATATCAAAACAAAAAAGGGGGAGTTGAATCCCCGATTCAGCACCTAAGAAAAGAAACCGTTTTAAAACTGACCCTAAATGGAACATGAAGTTTTTCGTTCAATCAGGCACTTCGGCCACGTGATACTCGAAAATCAACAAAGCAAGTTACCATGAACAGATTTCAAGTTCCATTTTCAACCAATCAAATCGATCAGAGAAATTGAAATGGGGATCTCACCAACAAAATGGAAACGAACCTTGATGATTCTTCGAGGAAGGTTACTGTTGGCCATTATCGGTGTCGATTGCAAAGCACGCAATATAGGGTTTTGTGTCAGAGAGAGAGAACTTTCTCTCACTACAACGAGAACAAAGCTGAACGAAAACGAAAATAAAACTTTCTCTCGACGCTGTTATTTATATAACTTTTTTGGAGAGGTTATATTTACTATCTAATTTTCTTATTACTTATTACTACTAAATCTTAACCATTTATTTTCATCAAAGGAAGAAAAAAACACTGCAATAGAGAAATCTCAATAAATTTTAGAGGTTAGGGTGAGATTATGAGAGAAGTATCCTATTTAAATTTCTAATTAAAAAGTCTCACGAAATCCACGCCAATAGAAATCTATTAAAATCGTCATGTTTTTGAATACCACAAGATTATTTTTCCTTTGTTTAAAATCTTGACTGAATACTAACGGATTTGGATGGACTTTAAAATAATCTTTTAAATTCCTAATCGAATATCACGTGACTTCTTTTCAAACTTTTAAAATCTTAATTGAATACCAATGAATTTTTTGTCCTAAAATAATCCTTTTAAATTCCAACCCAATACAATCACCCTTGTTTTTTTGTCAGTTTTTAATTTTTTGAATCTGCAGTTGTAAAAATTTAACAAAAGTTCAAATTCTTCACCCAAGTGTGTTTTTTTATTTTAAGTCAGTTTTTTAATTTTTTGAATCTGTTTGAAATCATTTCCTATAGCAAAGGAATTTCGTTAATGAATATATTGATATGAAATATAGGGTTTATATTATGAAAGTTTCAATCTTTTTTTAACCCTTGTTTAATTGTGTGGATTACTCCCATATGCTGCTCACTGTTTTATGTTGTTTTGAATACAAAAATTATACCTTTTTGTGCTAAGAAAAATCACGACCCATAGCTTAAAAAATCATTTTTTCAACTTCAAAAAGATGATATGTTTTAATTTTTTATATTAACTAGCTTATTACCCTTGCGTTACACAGAAAAAAGAAATCCATTTATTTGTCTCATAAAAGTTAACGCAAATCGTAAAAATATATCATTGTATCCTATTTAAATCAACACTATGAGGTACCTAACTCCAGCTATTTATAAATGTAAAGTTGGCAAATATTTGAGGTAGTACGTTTAATATTTTAACAAACACTTCATAGTTGAAGTTGAATGTGATAATTCAAACGACCATTCATTAACTTAATTGCTTAAGTATGAATAATTATTCACAAAATTGACATATATATATATATATATATATATATATAAGCATATATTTAATGCATCGTATTTAATCTGAATAATATTTCAACTCTAGCAATAATAATTCGGTGAAAAATGTGAAAAGTCAACTACTCACTTGGTTGGAAACATCTAATCACAAATAACATTGAAATAATGATATATTGCAAAAACATTGAATGATCATTCCTTTTAATTAAGTAATTAAAAAGAATAAGTAAATTTTTTTAGTTTAAACGAAACTCTACTCCATGTATACATTTATGTACTTGTGGGTTTAGTGATTACTTGATCATCTGCCAAACTTTGCAATGACATCTTGTTTGATCCTTTGATATAAATTACAGATGTCATCATATTAGCTTGTCCTGTAGTCATTCAAAAATTACGTAATTTGACCCGGCTTATTTTAATATTTCTCAAAGATGGACTTTCATTTATCATAATCTGATTGTTCATTTTGTTTAGATGTTTGTTTCTAAAATATTCACAACAGTAGATCTAATGATCCTAGCCACACAAAGACCGATTTGTTAGACAGTAAATATAAGGGGGAACGTGTTAGCGGGCTAACCCGTCCATTTGGAGGGTGTGATTGGCCAGTGTAACACCTCATTATACAATGGTTTGTTAAAATTACGTATGACATTAAGTGTAGTTATAATCACAGTAATTGAATTAAAATACGGATAAATTTTTTTCTTTTCTTTAATAAATATTTTTGTTTAAAATCAATTTCGTAATTAAAATAAGGGCTTTATAAGAGTTATGTTGTAGGAAAAGCGATTGTGTTATGTTATAGAGATTCGTTTTGCGTGCTGTAGTTTTTTTTTTTGCTGCGGGCCCCACAAAATGTTGTGTGTGTAGGAAATTTTTTGTGGTCATGTGAAATGATAGATGATAAACCCTTAAAACAATTTCAAAAACTGTAATTATAACTTAAAACACGCGTAACACTTAATTTTTATTTAATTATGTCATGCATTATTCCCACAAAGTGCCAAGTAGTACCCTTGAACCAACAAGGCTTAAAATTCATTTTATTCATATTCAACAGTAAAGCGTTTTCACTTTTAATTACAATGGGAATTCTCTATTTCCTCTGTGATTCTCATCTCCTACTATATTATAAATCTCTTTGTTAGCTTCGCGTAGGTTCAAAACACGCTCAAGTTGGAGCTTTGTAGCTCAAGTTATGAATTTTCTGCGAAAAAGGTACTTAAGCAACCGGTGGACTGGCGCTGGTAGCACTAAGGTGAATTTGCTTCTATTTTCTAGTGCTAGTGGCGCCAACTTGGCACCATCCATTCCAAAGATGCTTTTTGCCTCTGTTTGGTGGCACTAAAAGCACCTCCATGATGCCAATAACGCCGCGAAGCACTGGATTGTCAGCTAAACAGGGGATTGAGACCTACTTTGTTATTTTAGCCATAACTTTAGTTATACTCATCCAATTGATATAATTTTGGTATCGTTGGAAAGCTAAGAAAAAGATCTGTAACTTCTCTAAGACCAAAGAATCCAAATCTATCATCTAGAATATCAAAATGGATCACTAGGCAAGGTATCCTTATATTTAGATTGATTTCCAACTCAAATGTTTGCTTTCACTTAATTGACATTGTACAATAATTACAATACGCAATTCCTGCCATTTCTAGGCTCACAAGATATCAAAATAGGCTTGAAAGTCTTTCCATCACATAAATAACATCTTGTTACTAATTACACAGGGTCCAATACCAAATACATAACCTTATGCCTCAAATCCTATATAAAGGATCTAATGGGACTTAACAACCAAAATGCATATGATCAAGATCCTAGCTCCACCCATCCAAATAAAGACTAACAAGGGAGGTGATCATATATTAAGTCCTCAAAATGCACATTACATTATAATAGGTCGAATGTACTATCAACATACAGTTATCCAAAATGGCATACTATATACAAGTCCATAATATACAAAATATAGACGACAACAATATTCATGTCAACAACAAGCAGTACAAGTCAATCTACCGTGGCCTCCTGCCAACGGATGCTCCTGCACCCTCAGTGCCATCACCTGAAAGAGGGTCTGCGCAACATGGGGTGAGATAATAATCTCAGTAAACTAGGGGCCCTTAGAGGATTTATTCACCCCAGAGTTCACTTATAGTATAAAAGTAATAATATTAAATAATACATATATACATATCCATGTTGTGTGTAAAATATCTCCACGAGACATCCCTCTGAAACTCTCGCCATCCTCAGGATACTCAAATATAAATAGTCCTACTGGCTAGGGAATCTTTCAAGTATGATTTACGCATCATCATGCAACAAACAAACATAGAGAAACACCAACCTATGCCACACCCAGTGTATACACATACATATATCAATACATTAAACTACTCTATTGTAATTACATACACCAACAATAATCAAAACCCCATCAGGGCTTAGTGGATCAATAAAGTGATAAATCCCAAGGTCTGAAAGCTTACCTGTATCAGCTTTCCCTTAATCTACTCGCCACACCAAAATAAATCCTTTTCACTTCAAGCTTTCAATTCAAGCAAAACATATAATCTAGCTATTTGCAGTGCCTATTAACAAGGTAATTTACAATTAACTACCACATCAAGCAAATGCAAACTTGTGAATATACATATATATTCACATCCATCAAGACAATCCATCTTAGCATTTCACAAGGCTGGAACTTACCTATACTTGAATCCTTCAAGTATCAATGCTCATGTCCATAGACTTATCTATTGCTTGTTCACTCAACAAGGGTTCATTGTCTCCCATTCTTCCTACGTTTCTCGCTTCTTCTTAGAGGAGCAACCAAACTCCTTTTACAAGAATCACCCATTGAAAACAAAACTTTCAAATCCCTATCGAAAACCCCCAGCAAATATGAAATTTGTTGGACAAGTGGCTTCAATACTCAAAGGGGGGGGGGGTGAATTGAGTTTTACAAAATCTTTTCGCAAAATGCCTCATTTAATATTTTAAAGTGTATTTCTTCAATAAAGTGATTTAGTAAGGAAAAACCTAAGTGTGAGAGCAAGTGTGTGATCAATAAAGCAAGTAAGCAAATAGATAAACTCAATCTAAAAATGCAATTTCAATACTAAAGTAAGGAGTTTAAGGTTAGAGGAATTACAAACTAGATGTATCCTGGTTCGGTCACCACCACCGTGACCTACGTCCAGACTGAAGCCGCTCGATCAAATCTTTTCACTAGCTATCAAGCTTAAGGGTGCTTGACAAACCATTACAACCTTTCAAGACTTCGGGCTCTTGATGCCTTACAATTTTTCACTCCAAATTTTCTTAGGAATTTGGTGACCTCTCAAGTTTATAGGGTGCACTCCCCTAACTATTCAAGAAATCAAATGGAGATGTTTAACAATGGCTAAGTACTCTCAAAGTACAAATAATACAAGTTGAAATACTATGGGTATTGACACTCTCACAAGAATAAAGCTCAACGATGATTTGTGATCAAGATGATTGAAAATAAGCAAATGATGTGAAATAAAGCAAGAATCATGATCAAGAAGAGTTGCCCAATCAATGGAACAACGGTCTCTATTTATAGAGGGCCCCCATAAGCCTTTGTACACTCATTTTCGCAAAACTAACCGTTTATAGCCGTTATTTTCGTCTTTTGGTGTAGCAGGAATCGATTCCCAACTTTTCTGATGAGTGGGAATTGATTCCTGCTCACAAGGAATTGATTTCCAACCTGTTAGAAAGGTTGAAAATGCGTTTATAACTATTTTAAAACCTTTTCAATCATGTTTTTATAGATGCGTGATGTTATAAATCATTTGTGTAATCAAATTATAATTTAATGCATGTATTTCAACAGAAATATGTTTGAGTTTATTCATGCAAGAAGTCAGTTACCCTCACTATTAATTCTAAGTCCTAAAATATATTACTTGAGAATTCTTGGACCTAGATTCTTTTCTTGAAGCTTGAATCTTGAAGGACTTCATGAGCGTTAGTTATTTGTTTCTTTTTGATTGTTGCAACTTGAAGCTTTCCTTCTATGCTTTGTTTGTTATCATCAAAATCCTAGAATCTTTATGTTCTGCATTGATTCCACAAAATTTTTCACTCGCATGAGAACACGCGCCTAACCCATGGTTATCAGAAAACCCTAGCAGAGGAGAAAACCTTATGCATGCTTTTACCCCCTTGTGGCCTCTTTTTATGAGTATAGATATCTTAAATTGACTAGAATCATAAAATGTATATTCACGATACTCTCTGATGAATATAGTGTTAAATTTCACCATGCGATTTGATTTAACCTTGTCGTCCGTTGGATAAATTGATGCAAACGTTGCTTGTCCTTCCAAGTATTCCAAAGGCTATCAAATACTCAAGTTATTTGAAATTTAAAAAAATATTCAAAAATATAAATATAATTCACTACATACTTGTTTTATATAGTTCATATCTAAATACTTTCTTCTTAACTCTTGACATAATTGTAAAATTTTGTTGAAATTTTTATTCATCTGTACTTCATGAAATATATAAATTGATATTTATTTTAGCTTAAAATAATGATGGCTTAGGATTTCATTTACATTAATTAGCTAAATATATATACTTGAGTAATATAGAAACACTATTCATGGCTAAAAAAATATTGTGGAAGATAAATTCCCACATTGAAAATAGTTTGTCTTTATGCTTATTTACAACTTTTTTTTTTTGCTTACAACCTTTTATAATCAAATCTTAATCGTTGATTTCCGTCAATCTAACGTTTATGATTTATTGGAATTTAATAATTAATAAATAAGTGTTACCCAATAAATTATAACCATTAAATTTATGGAAATCAATGGTTAAGACTTGGGTGTAACAGGTTGTCAGTGAATAGAGGTTATAAATATAATCTTCCTCTTATTTTAATGGAGAAGTTATACTTAAAATATCTTATTCCTTATTACCTCTTACAATTTTTTTTTTATCTTTTGGTCAAAATCAAATTAACGATTATTAAATAATATTAAATAAAACCCTTTAATTTAATAATAATAAAGTGGTTGTGAGAAATCTAAAGAAAAATATATTATAAATATAACCTACCTCTTGCAAGAAATTGATTCGTCCACATAAATTTATATATAATTCAAATTATACATTCAAAGTAAAACGATATGGTGTAAATCTTTAACCCCTTTTCTCTTTCGTTGGCCCTACACCCAATATTCTACTATCTTTTTTATAAAAAGAGATTACTTTAAAATTATTATTTTAACAAATATTTCATAACAAATTAATAAGAACAATAGATATATATATATATATATATGAAGTTAAATGATGTCGAAAGCACGTAGAAAATGTGGCTAAATAGAAAATTGAATTTCATAAAAAAATAACACTCTAGTTCTCAACTATAATTATCAAAATAACAAAATTCAACTTCTACGACCAGGTTTTCAAGTAATAAGCACCCTTTTATGAATTAATTACAAACCAATTCAAAATCTAAAACTCTAAAAATAAGAGAAATTCCTAAAAATAAATATGACGATAATTACCTTTTAAAAATAAATGAATAAATAATTAATTAAAATTAAATAATTCAAAACACATCCCAAATCTTAGATCTCAAGTCATATTAAATTTGTTTTTGTTTTTGCCAAACAAATTACAATCATATTTGTTGATTCATTTGAACTTGGATATGATAATAATTTATTATATTTCAAATTACTACTTCTTTGAACGTATGAGTCACACTTATTTGGTCAATATCTTGTTTTACTCCAAATTTTTTGAATTAATGTGGGGCTATGTGCAATGAGCTAATTGTAAGTGTATTATTCTGCCATGCTAAGAAAAGATTTGCCCTCGAATATGTTTCATCTTCACTGATATCAATATCTCTAGACAGAAACTCAAATGATAATTCCTCCTCTATTAGATCTTCATCATCTAATTCTTTATCATAAACTAAATGATCATCATCGGCTGGATTATCATCGTATATTGGATAATCATCATAAATTGAATTGCTACCATAAGTGGGGTAATTATCATAAATTGAATAATTATCACAAATTAGATTATCATCATGGATTGGATAGTTATCATTAACTGGATTATAATCTTAAACTTCAATCAGGAATGTTGAGTTGCATCTCGATTTACTAAAAAATGGACTGATTTTCACTCCGTACTCCCTAATTCCATTACATATTTAGAATCCCCAAAGGATTGACGTCCTCCTTTTTGTTATCAGATGCGTCATCTGATTACATTCCTTCTTTGAATTGAATGTTTAACTTTGTTCATGCAAGTTGCCGCTCCATATCTTGGATTTTGATGCTTTGTGCCTGCTCAAGTTGTCGCTCTAAAACTTGGATTTTCTCGTTATGCACTCACACAAGTTATCCCTCCAAATCTTGGATTTTCTTGCCCTGCGTTTGCACAAGTTGTTTTCCCAAAATTCGGATTTTTTTCATCACATGCACAAGTTGTCACTTCAAATCCTGGATCAGTCTTCTGAGCTTTTCATTTTCTATGTCTCGCTTGTCTATATGACATGGATGTATGCCTTCTTTAGGAACAAATCCACGCCCCTACCATCACAACTCCGCTATCCACAACCTCCACGATTCTGTTCAGCCATTGGTGGAAGGTAACATAGTGCTTTGATATCAAATGATGCCGAAAGCACATAAAAAATGTGGCTAAACAAAAAGTTGAGATTTCATAAAAGATTAACCCTTCGGTTCTCAACCTAATTATCAAAATAATAAAATTCAACTCCTACGACAAGGGTCTTAAGGACCCTTTTATAAACTAATTACAAATAAATTCGAAATCTAAAATCCTAAAAGTAAGGGAAAATTCTAATATATAGGGAAAAATGTGTATCATTTAAAAGATGTAAAGTTGTGTCTTTTTAAGTGAGAGAAAGAGATATATAAAAGAGGAGAGAGAGAGAGTGTGGACAAAAAATATAAAAGTGTGGGTCCCACCTCTTTGTGAGAGTGGAATGACACAAGTTGAGTCATTTAGAAGGACAAACACCTTTTCCATATATATATATATACGTGTGTGTGTATTGGTAGTTACTTTATAGAACAAATAATTAAAATTAAATCATTCAAAATATGTTTCAAATCTTAGATCTCAAATCATGTCAAATTTGTTAATTTCCTTTTTTTGTCAAACAAATCACAATCATATTTGTTGCTTCATTTGAACTTGAATTTGATTGTAATTTGTTATGTTTTAAAATCATGTTTCTTTGAACATACGGGTCATACTTATTGGGCCATATAATTCTGGTTGATTCCAAAATTCTTGAATCAATGTTTGAGTTACGTGTAATCGGCC
The DNA here is from genome assembly GCA_032173675.1 of Gastrolobium villosum. Taxonomy (NCBI): domain Eukaryota; kingdom Viridiplantae; phylum Streptophyta; class Magnoliopsida; order Fabales; family Fabaceae; genus Gastrolobium; species Gastrolobium villosum. The sequence goes on along the minus strand of JAVKPL010008294.1, from coordinate 60,993 downwards.
AATTGTACGAGAATCATTAAATTAATATATAATTTATATAATCAATTATAGAGGCATTACTCCCATATACTTCTCAAGGTATTTACTCCTATTATGTAAAGTTTGAATCCCATTAAGGCTTTGTTTGAGAGTTTGGAGGGAGGGTAAGGAAAGGAATCTAAGGGGAAGGGAGGGGAATGAAGGTTATTCCCTTCCTTTGTTTGGGAGCTAAAAAAAGGTAAGGGAGAACAACACAAGGTTAGTGAGATGTTTTTACCATTTTACAATCATTATATTTTACAATTTAAATTAAATTAATTTTTTTTAAAAAAATTATTTATATATATTTTTTGGTAAATAATTATTTATATATTTTTCCCACTACTAAAAAAGATCACATTTTTTATAAAATTTCTAGTTTCAAAAGACGAAAAATATATTTTCGACGAAAATCGAAAGGCAACAAGAATTTTTATCCGTTGAAATTTTGATTGAATAAATTTGCATCAAAATTTTCAACAGAACACGATTCCGTCGAAATTTTCAACAAAATTTAATTTCCTTCAGAAGTTTTGACTAAAATAATTTCTTAAATTTTTTCAACAGAAAAAAGTTCCATCAAAATTTTTGAAGAAATTTAAATTTCATAAAAAAAAATTTGACAGATTTTTTCTCACCGGAATTTTTGACGAAAATATTTTTCGTCAAAATTGTCAACGAAAATGTTTTCTGTTGAAGTTTCGATAGAAATGTGTTCCGTTGACAGTTTTGATGTAAATTTTTTTCCTAAGAAATTTTGACGCAAATATTTTCGTCGAAAGTTTCGACGGATTTAGATTCCATCAAGAATTTTGACAGCAATCAAATTTTTTTACGAAAATGTGTTCCATCAAATTTTTTGAAGAAAATGTGTTCTGTCTAAATTTTTCAACGGAAATATATTCTGTCAAAAATTGTGACAAAAATATTTCTCGTTGAAAATTTGATCGGAAAAATTTCGATGAAATTTAGATTATGTCAAGAGTTTGGACGAAATTTTATTCTCGTCAAAAATTATTGTAAGTGATTGTGACCAAATCTTATTCCCTCTCTAATTTCGTCTTTAGTTTCTATAAAAAATTATCTCTATTTTCGATGAAATATGATTTTCGTCGATAATTCCATCACTATTTTTGATAGAATATTCTCTGTAGATAAATTCTGTCGGTATTTGTAATTCTTTTAGTAGTGTCACATTTAAAAAATAATACACACTTATATAATTTTTACATTTTAATGCTAAGGATAGATATTCAAACATTTTCTCCCTCAAACCCTCAAATTGAGGGAACTTTAATTTTAAGAACAATAAGAGTTTTGGAGGATTTTCTGAAAATCCTTAATTTATTCCCCTCACTTTTTTAAACTCACAAATAAAAAAATAAAAACTATTAAAATCCTCCTCTTCATTTCCTTTCCTTTTTTTCATAAAATTAATTCCCAGTCTTGCATATACTTTCAATTTATAATGCATGCTATACCTTTGAAAATTTAGTGTTATTTTTTTTTTTACTAAAAGGAATGCTCTTCTAGATATTATTATTATTATTATTATTATTATTATTATTATTATTATTATTATTATTATAAAAAAGAAGACTTATTAAACTTCAAGGAAAAATGTAAAATGAAAATGAAAAGGATTAAAATCCAACCACACGTTACAGCTTTATGGTAAAGATAAGGATACAAATTATTTGATTTATATATAATCTAACTATCATTAATTTTATACAAGTGCCTTTACATTATTTGCATAAATATTAAACAATACATGTTTAGATCGAGTTGCATTCTCTAGAGTGTTGTTGGCAACTTTTATAAAATAAAATAGCTGTTAAAAATGACTCATTATTAATCTCATCAATGGTCCAAACAATAACACGTCTTCTTTTTCCCCTTCTTTGAATATCAAAGATCTAAACTTGAGAATTATTGTTGTTCGGTTATTGGATTGTCAACAATATTAATTATAGGGTTTTATAAAAATCATGTTGTAGGAAAAGTGATTGTGTTATGTTATAGAAATTTGTTTTGTGTGCCAGAGTTTTTTTTTTGCTGCGGGCCCCACAAAATATTGTGAGTGTAGGAAAGTTTTTGTGGTTATGTTAAATGATAGATGATAAACCTATAATTACATTGTATGAGATGAAAAGGATGGAATTGGGTTCTGCGTTGGTTCAACGCTGAACAAACCGACCCAATAACATGCTAAATAGCCACGCCTTCATGAATAGTAGTTGTTTAATATTATCTAGTTAATTTTATCTTGTGTCACAAGCATTCAGAGAAACTTATAAAAATAACTTAAATGATAAGTAAGTTTGAACTCTACGATTAAATAATTTTTGTAATCTACATGAGAATAAACCTAGCTCATAGAAAAAAGATCTATTTATAATATATAATATTTGAGACGTAAAATGAAAGTGGCTGCATAAAAGTTTCTATATTCTATAGTCTCTACACGGCACAGCAACATAATTTAAGGATTATGACCTAATCTTTGACTTAATTTTTACAATTTTTTTCTCTAACTTTATTAACACTACTGAACATTGAGTAATTTCACACATTTTCAATTTTTAACAAGTTTTGAAACTCAAAATTAAATAAAAATCTTTTTTTAAAAAAAATATTCCAATCGGTTCATTGTTTCACAACTAATCCGATTCGGGGCGGGTCTAGGATTAAGGCTTTAAACCCCTCCCAAAAGTGATATTGGAGAGATTCGAACACATACTCTCATCCCCACCTGCTTAGCTCTCATGCGCCAACTGAGCTACCATAATTTGGTAAATAAAAATCCTTTAAGTATAGCTAAAAATGCTTAATCAAATATAAAATATGTACCAAACTCTTAAAATTATCATTTAAATAACGTGTGTTTGTATAGTTAAGCATTAATAACAACACATCTTGGAGAATGGTTAAAATTAGTACAGGTCAATTGAACCAGTATACATTACACCACATAATATATATATTTTTTTAATAGATGTTTATTAATGTGTGAGGATCGAGTTTAATTTCTCAGTCCCACTTAATCATCAAGGTTGTCCAAACCCAACTCCTTGAAGACACTGAAACATTGTGGATCAACTGACTGTGTCTTGAACCCAAGGGGATTAACATAGCGTATCAAGGAGGAGACACCCATGTTTTTGGTCAGCACAATTCTATCAGCCTGGTTTTTCATGGACTCATTGCACTCACCATTTGAGCTTACCGCAGCATTAACGTCACATATCTCCTCCTCGTGATCACCATGCACGGGAATACTGTATATACCATTTGTGTCAGTTACAACGTCTTTCACATATGTCACATTATCACCGTCTGGTTTCTTGCATTCCAAAGTCACCTTAACACCTGCACACATATTATAAATACTTTGCGTCATTTGCTCTTCCCTACTACCTTACACATATACATTAATAACATTTGTCGTTTAACTAATGGGTTTGCTTTTTCTACCGTCAATTTAGATAACTTATCTATATTGAGCTTAAAACGATGTCATTTTGAGGCAGAAATCAAGGTATTTTTGTAATTATAATTTATTTCAGGATTATCTTTTTCATTGTAACTTTTTAATTTTTCAACACAAAACGACGTCGCTTTAGGAATAAATTCACTTTAGAAACATTAAAGCCTTAATCATATATACATACTTAAAAAGTCTTATAAACATCATTAGTTATTGATTTATTGGAATACAATGATTCTCATAGTTAATAAATATAGGGGAAAGATCCGTTTATAATTTTTTTTCCATAAATTACACTAAGTAGACCGGTCATACATTATTGATTGAAGTATAACTGGTCAGACATAATGTAGTTTGTAAGAGTTTGTAGTTTATAAATATAATATTCCTCATAAATATATATTGATATATGTGTGCCATTGGATACCGATAAATCAATCACTAAAGATAGTGATAAGACTTCAGTGTAAGATTAAGAAGTTTTATTTCTTATTTTAACCGTTGATTTCTATCTATATAATGGTTTTAGTTTATTAAATTATACTAATTAGTTAATTCTAAATAAGTTACGACCGTTAAATGAATGGAAATCAACGACTGATCCAAATAGGGAATAAAACATTTTAATTTTATACTAGAGTCAAAATATATCTACTCATATATATATATATATATATATAGGGTTTTATAAGAGTTATGTTATAGGAAAAGTGATTGTGTAATATTATAGATATTCGTTTTGTGTGCCTTAATTTTTATTTATTTATTTTGTTTTAAAAAGTGTGGGTCCCACAAAATGTTGTGTGTGTAGAAAACTTTGTTATGTCATGTTAAAGGAGAAAACGAAAACCCATATATATATATATATATATAATGAACAAATAATCTGATACCAAAAAAAAAAAAAACAAATAATCATGATATGTACCTGACAAGGGGTGGCTAAGCCTGGACTCAAATTCGAAGCGGCAAGGATCACAGTAAATCTTGCCTTCAACGAAGAATTCTTCACCAGTGGCAGGTGATTTGCGAGCCAAGACAGATGAGAAGCAGAAAGCAGAAACAAGGAGAGCAACAACGGCGAATGATTTTCCCATGATGATGTTAATGATTAATGTTCCTCCCCTTGGTGTTAAGAGACAATGGGGTGCTATCAAATCCTTATATAGGCACATGCAAATATGCCTCTTACTATATATGGGGCTCTCTCTATATTTGGAGGGAGAAAGACTTGCTCCTCTTTTGATTTTCCTCCACCCATTTTGTTGATATGTGCCGCTAATTCAGATCAACCTTTGAAATTATGTAATTCACCATGTTCAATTTTGTTTTGTTATTTACAAAAGTAACAATCATTTTTGTTACCGTGGTCAAACTCATTCCAAAATTCATTAATTTATTCAAAAAAATTTTTGTCCCAATCAGAAAGACAAGCTGCTTGCAATTGGAAAAAAAAAAAAGTGAAAAGATGATAAGTCATAATATTGCTTTGTTTATGTTCATAAAAAAATTAACTACGGAAATTAGCCAAAATTATATGATTGTGCAACATTATAAAAAGGTTTTAGACTAATAGTATATCAAAATTAAAATACTTTATTACACCACAAGCACTTTTTAGATGAATTATATATTCAAATCGAAACACATACGTTATTGTCTTCATTTTTCTGCAGCTTTATGGTGCAGTCAATATCCTCCGTTAAAAGCTTTATGGACATGCCAAGGATCAGATTCTTCAAGTCCTTATTGTTATGAACGACTGTGCGATCCAAGTCATATATATCATAGTTGAAATCAACGGAGCACCGAACTTTTTTTAGGTTCGAGGTGCATATGCGGTCTAACATTTTTTTTTTTTTACACCCGGTCAATGTTTGACACATTTTTTTTAACATCCATATTTTATTTTATCTTATCTTTTTAATTAAATATTAAAAATTAATTTATAAATCAAATATTTTATAATGAAATTTGACATGAAAAATTAACAAAAGCATGAAAAATTATATTTGCTTTATTTTTTATTAGTTATATGACTTATTATGAGCTGTTATATGTATTAAAAGTAAATTAAATTATATATTAAAAATATTATTTAATATCAAAACATGTTCTAACATGTAGAAAATTTATAATTAACATGTCGACATGTCGTATCTTGTAGCTGCAAACCACTTTTCCAAGCTTTCCCAGTTCTTTTATAGAGCTCTTGTTCCAAATCATTCACTAACTCCCTTTTAAGCCCACCATAAATTGCAAGAGTCTTGAAAGTCATTGTATAAAGAATGGGTTTATCATCTATCATTTAACATGACCACAAAAACTTTCCTACACTCACAACATTTGTGGGCCCGCAGCAAAAAAAAATAAAAAATTCTGGCACACAAAATGAATCTCTATAACATTACACAATCACTTTTCCTACAATATAACTCTTATAAAACCCATAAAGAATAAATCTTATCTCAAATTATATTTGATATTTTCATTTAGATTTTAATCATTTTATACTACTTCAACTTTTTATACATGGAAAAAGTATTTGTCTTTTTTTTTTTGGCAAATAAAAGGGCCGGAGCCCAACAAGAAACAAAAAATAAACACCAAAACTATTGAATGTTCAACAACCGATGGCTACCCACAGAAGCTAGGTCAGCCAACTACAAAAACTGAACATCAGGAGGAGGATCCTCAGTGAGCAGATAGTCCAAACTCTCAGAGTTATTCAGAATAAAATCTGCCATCCAATCCGCATCAACATTTCCTTCTCTGTAAGTATGAAGAACTCTGACATTCCAGTCCTTATTAATCCAAGCTCGTATAAGAGAGAGCAAATGACCTTCATGAGCTGCCACACCAGAAGATGTGAGCACAGTAACTACACTAGACGAGTCACTATCAAGAACAATGTTTCTAAACCCATAGTTCCAAACCATGTTTCTAAAGGAAAAAGTATTTGTCATTTTAAATGACACAATTTATATCATTTTAGTTTCACAAAAAGGTGGAACTCATACCTTTATTTATCTTTTGTCCACTCTCTCTCTCTCCCCCATGATTTATCTCTTTCTTTAAAATAACACAATTTTATATCCTTTAAAATAACACACAATTTTTCCTTTATACAATATTATTATAGGTTTTAATTTTCTCATATTATAAACACATCTTGTATGAAGCCCATATTTATTTAAAAAAAAAAATACACAAAAATTGAAGAATCACTAATAAAAGAACATGAAAATATTATTATTTATATTAAAAAAAGGGCAAGCCTTAAAGTAACGGAAAGTCTTCGTGCAAACAAAAAATTGTAAACAAAAAATTATAAAATACTATCAACCCTCATCTCTATTTTCATAACTCCAGGAGCGTTGTATGCCAAAATTTACCCTTTGCATAATTTTAAATAACACAAATCTATTATTATGTATAGCAAACCACCTTGTGACTGTTTTAATAAAATGATCAAACTTGAGTCAACGAAGCCTAACTACAACAATAGGGTTGGTTCATTTATGATCAATTTTTCAACTTACGTAACCATTAGATTAACATTTTCTCTCTCTTCAAAAACTTTTTAATTCTCTCTCATAACATAATACTCTCTCTTTGAAATAGTGGAATCATGCATAACATAATACAAATAGTGGAATATTTGCAAACCAATGGTGTAATTGTTACACAAACATAAATAAGACTAGCCAACAATAGGATGCAAATGAAGCACATGATTCAAATACACGCTCTCACTCTAAAATAACAATAACTCAAAGTTGATGAGGTGCATCATCCATATAGAGGCTTCACCACTGCGGATAAAACATGCTAGTGAGAAAAATTAACACATCAATCTCAATCTAGTAGTTATGACAAGATGATGGATTAGCGGCCCCCCTCATCTTCTCCTTGGCCACTCTTGGCTGAGCTTTCCATTTTTTGGTCCTCTGAAATGGAAAATTAGAAACTTAACTAGTTAAACCAAATAACATATATATATCTTTTTTTTTTTTTGGAAAACAACATATATATAACTTTAACCAAACAAACTAACACAGTTTGAGCTACAATCACCAACAAGAAGAATTAAGATTGGAACATCAAGCCCAGAAGGCAACTTCCTTCCTATTTTTACACCAACAAATATCATATACACATAATAGCACCAATAAGGAGCAACTTAAAGGGCCGACCCAGTTCAAATACCCACTTCGTGAGTGTCTGGGGAAGGGAATACTCTAGGCAGCCTTTCCCCTGCTTTTTGCAGAGAGGCTGATTTGAACCCGCGACCTGACACACCACGGCAAGCAAGCTTACCGCTGAGCCAAGCCGGCCCTTCCAATAAGGAGCAACTTAATCATGGGAAAAAGAGATTATGTAAACTGATAGTAAGATTTTTAGATATGCAGCAGGAATAGGTATAAATCAATAGGTCAGCAATTATAGGAATTTAAAAATCATTTGCATCTCAAAAGGTGGATGATTGATCATTTTGCCCTTATTTAAAAAAAAATAAAAAAAATACCACTTTGCCTCTATTCTTAAGTTATATATCAATCTGTCCCTAATTGATCAAAGTTTGACCGATACTTACTCGAGTAAATAAACCATTAATTCGAGTAAATGACTTATCAAGGATTAGGGTTTGATCAAACTTTGGTCAAACAGGGGCAGATGGATATGTAATTTAAGAAAATGGACATATTCGTATATAGTTTGGGAAGAGGGATAATGTAGTAAATTGATTTTAAAGGAGGGGCAAAATGGTCATGAAAAGAAATGGAAACTAGAATGTTTATAAGCTATATATCTTACCACCATCTTCTGGGATATCAGAAGTCCATAAAGTAAGGTTGTCTCTCAACAGCTGCATAATTAAGGTACTGTCTTTGTAAGATTCCTCATTCAGGGTGTCCAGCTCTGAGACAGCATCATCAAAGGCTTGCTTTGCAAGGTGGCAGGCCCTGAAAACAAGTTACACAAAATAAGAATCTTCCACCACCCTTTTTCTCATAAGCACAACTATTTTTCCACATACCTTTCAGGTGAATTCATTATCTCAAAATAAAACACAGAGAAATTTAGAGCCAGTCCCAATCGGATAGGATGTGTAGGTGGTAATTCACTCTCAGCAGTGGTAGAAGCTGTCTGCAAATAATCATAACTCAACAGTTGAAGTCTTCAGAGCTGGAAATTTTGAAGTTTTCTCCACTAACGGAAATAACTTGAAATACAAGGTTGAGGAATACGAGAAGAACCAGCAGGAGAGTAGCATAGCATGAAAAATTTATTCAAATTCCAAGGACATATTATTGGTCATAAGCAAAAGAAGTCAACAAACTTTGAAAGCAAGAAAGGCAATTCCTCAAATTCAGAAAAAACAGAAGGCAACAATACATAATTGGCCTCACTAAAATGGTACTCCTCTAACCATGTTGCCAAGAAGCTAAGAACATAATACTTAACATACCACATGAGGATAAGACTCCTCTAAAGTGAGTTTATTCGTCGATACAATATAATATGTTTCCGATACGCGTATCAGATACGTTGGAAAAAAAAATTCAAAATATCGGTGCTTCATAGGTCTGTAAAGTATACAAGTAAAGGTGTATCCACCCTTGTTTAATTTAAATTACATCATGATCTGAACCCACTAAAATTAAGGGTGGATACACCTTTACTTGTGCACTTTAAAAACAAGCTCACTTCATATGAGCTTTTTCCGACCACCGGAAGCTTTATGAATGAGGCTACAAAAATTTCCAATCAATACAGATTTAACGTATTGATTTAACACAATAACAATGGGACTCGATTTTCTGGGACTGCAAATACCTTTCTGTATTATGCATATTCCTATTCCAAAATACAGGATGTCAGATGACACTTTTTTTATTTTAGAACAAATGATTCATTCAAGAGAAAGTGAGAAACAAAACAATCTCTTCATTTTATTGTAGAAAGAAAAGATCCTTAGTTCCGTACCATCCAAACAATCAAAATGAAGGGAGAAATTACGAACTTTAAAACCTTCTACAATAGGTCAGATCCCCATCCATAGGACACAATCATGCTGGATTACCATGTGACTAAGTTACTAGAAAGACATTTTGTAATAGCATGGAAGCACAAGATTGTGAAGCATCTAATGATGGATATTTCTCTTCATAAAGCATAGAAGTATTCATGCAGCTAACAATGTCACAATAAAGAATAGAGAAAAATGAAAAATTCCCCACTCTCCTTTTCTCACAAAAGCCTTAGAATCCATCCTATTTGTTTCCTGTGGGGCATATAAATCCCAATGAAGTTCCCATTTGTAGGCAAGAATCATACAATAATAGAAGGTTCAAAGTAACTGCTAATGAACAGACAAGGACTAATTCATGAGACACTTTAGTTGCAGAAGACCTAATCCTATAAAAATATAGGGCCAAAAGATGTTCAGATAAACATCTTAAGCTCTAAAGAAGTCATGGCATAAAAGGTATTCCAAAGTAGCAGGATCTTAAGGGCCAAAATTTAGATGAAAATATCTCTAACTAAGCTACTGATACAAAGTTATGAAAGGATGATAGCTAACATTTAAAACATCATATAATCATCATCATCTACATTTTCTACTAACATTAAATTAGTAAAGTTCATCCAACCTTGTCAGTGGAAGTCTGGCATATATGTAAGTATAAGGCAAATTCATGTTACAGAGATGGTCCTTAATACTTCAAGTGAATACCTGATATGCTTTAAGCGACAAATCTGCTACCTCTTTCTTTTCATTACCAGCTTTGAATTCTGCTAAATACCGGTAATAATCCCCTTTCCTGCATCCAAGTCAAAACTTAAAAATGGTTTAAAAGGCCAAAATCTAAAAACATGAAAAACAAAAAAAGGGCCGACCCAGTTCAATACCCACGCGTGAGTGTCTGGGGAAGGAATCGAGTCAAGCCTTACCCCCGCTTTTTGCGGAGAGGCCGAGTCGAAGCCGGGACCTTGAACATCACGGTAAGCATGCTTACCACTGAGCCAAGTCGGCCCTTCAAAAACATGAACATGAAAAACAAAAAAACACTTAAAAAATCTCACAAACATCAAGACAACAAACGAAGCATACATCTTATAATAAAACACTGTGGACTCCGCAATATTAGTAGATGGAATTAGATGCTCATCTATAACTATCATAATGTCACCGCAAATGTTGGACAGCTCCAACTCCACCTTCTGCCTGTAATCCCTTATACGCTTAACATTCAATTCATTCCCTTTTGACTCCTCTTTCTGCTCTATCGATGACAGGATCCTCCATGAAGCTCTCCGTGACCCCACCACATTCTTGTACCCAACAGAGAACAAGTTTCTCTCTTCCACACTTAACTCAACGTCCAGCTTCGCCACCTTCTTCATGCCATCTACCATTTCTGCACACCACATTACTCCAACACTCAACACTCTTGAATCAATTTCAAAACACACACACTACTACAAAATCCAAAATTGTCTCTTTTTATTCTTTCCCAAAAACTCAGATGATGTTCAAAGTAAAGTAGCAGTTCAAAGCATAAGAAAAAAAAAAACGTGAACTTTTTTGGAAATGGAAAAATTGACACTTTATCAGTGCAAACACTGTTATAAGGAAAAAGAGAAAGTGGGTAGTTGAAGAAGCTTCTGAAAACGTGATTGAAAGTGAAATGAAGCTGAAATGAAAGAACCAGAATCGATGTTCACAGTGAACATCAAACGAGAGAGAGAGAGAGAACCATCGTAGCGCTCAGCTTGCTCGGCTAGCTTGGCAACGTAGACCAAGTTGTCGCGGTCCTCGGAGGAGAAAGCCATGGCTGATTTGAGGTATCTCTGGTTACAGTTTCTCTCTGCTCTGTGGTGTGTTTAGAGAGAGAAAGAGAGGAAACCACAAATGAAGGGAAAGGTAGATACGGTTTTTTTTTTTTTTTTTTTTTTTTGTTTAGGTTCGAGAACGGTTTTTTTGTTTTATTTTTTGTTTTAGGTTCGAGAATTTATAGGTAGTAGGATGAGGATGTTTTGCCGGTGACAAACCTAGGAGGTGGTACCCATAGGGTGTGGTTGTGGGCCCCACGTGCCATGTTAGTATTTTTTAATTGATTAATTACTTTATTAAGTATTCTCTAAATTCGTTATTTATTTAATTAATTTGGAATAAATTTGTTATTATTGTTTTTACTAACACTTGTTTTATAATTCATAAAACTTAACTTTGAAATATTGTGGGTGTTGGTATACAATACAACTGAGTTTATATGTTGAGATTTCAAACGTAAAGAGGAGATTATCTCATGGTTAAGTGCATAAACACGGATCAAGCCAATCAAGGTGTGCCACGTAGGGTATCTACGCCTCTTCGGAGTTGTGTGATTTTTCTAAAGATATTTGGACATTGTGACTACACTTTTTTTGTTTTTGTTTTTTGGTATAACTCGGAGGTATCTCCATTCAACCTCCTCCGGTCACCGGGTGCATTGAGCTTCTCTACTGGAGGAAAGATGAGACTAATCCCCCAACCGAGAATGAGACACTTTCCTCCTCTCGCTCCCAAAAATTTTCCAAGATTTTACTTGAGACAGGGTTTGAACCCCTAACTCAAGCAAACCCTTGGGAGCTTAGTTGTTAACTGCTACTCTTGGGGGTTGTGATTGCACTTTTTAGGTGGGTATAAAACTAGCATTCAACAATAGTCTCTAGGTTTATTGGAACCACTAGGTTAGTCTGTATGAGGTGTATCGTGTATGTGTTAGATGCATGTAGTATAGGAAAAATGTGTGTCATTTTTATTTTTATTTTTATAACAAAAAAAGAGTGTGTGTTATTTTAAAGAATGTAAAATTGTGTCATTTTAAGTGAGAGAAAGAGATAGATTATGAGGGGAAGAGAGTGTGTGTTACTAGAGGAAGGATGAGACTAATCCCCCAACCGAGAATGAGACACTTTCCTCCTCTCGCCCCCAAAAATTTTCCAAGATTTTACTTGAGACAGGGTTTGAACCCCTAACTCAAGCAAACCCTTGGGAGCTTAGTTGTTAACTGAGCTACTCTTGGGGGTTGTGATTGCACTTTTTAGGTGGGTATAAAACTAGCATTCAACAATAGTCTCTAGGTTTATTGGAACCACTAGGTTAGTCTGTATGAGGTGTATAGTGTATGTGTTAGATGCATGTAGTATAGGAAAAATGTGTGTCATTTTTATTTTTATTTTTATAACAAAAAAAGAGTGTGTGTTATTTTAAAGAATGTAAAATTGTGTCATTTTAAGTGAGAGAAAGAGATAGATTATGAGGGGAAGAGAGTGGATAAAAACAAAATAAATGTGTGGGTCCCACCTTTTTGTGATAGTGAAATGACATAAGTTGTGTCATTTAAAATGACAAACATTTTTGATTTTTATTGTAACTCAAAAAAAAAAAAAAACTAAAAGTTTATTGTTTCTATTATGGGTTTTATAATTCTTATGTAACATGAGAATTGAAATCTCATGTTGTAGAGATAAAAAGCATGTGGGACCCATATGTTAGAAAAAATTATGTGTAGGACCCACATCAGCACGGAAATCGAAGGGTGTGTAGGAATATTGCAATTCTCATGTTAAATGAGAATTATAAAACCCTTCTATTATTGTAGGAATATGTGAGATTTATATTCTCTCATTTTATCTCTTCTCTTCATACGGGCCCACATAAATCCCATACATTTTTTTTATCTTATACAATTTATCTTTTATAACATGAAAAACATTAAACTCTTAAATTATTCCTTTTTTTGTAAATTCCTTGCATAATGTTATTTTTATGGGATTTTCTTACCCAAATAACGATTATACTTATTACTATTTTAATTTTATTACTCTAGCTATTATTTGATTACCATTAGATTAATTTAAAATTAGAGAAAAAATTAATTATCGATAATTTCAAGTTGATCCAAGAATAACCAAACAATAGTAAGAATAGTGAAATTAAAATGGTAACAAGTATAACACTTCTCAATAACATAAGTGTTCGCTTTTCTGCCGTCACTGCAGATAAGTTATCTGCAGTAAGTCCAATACGACATCATTTTATGGCAAAAATCATGGTATTTTTATAATTTAATTTATTTCAGAGCTATTATATAATCTTTATAATTATAATTTTTTAATATTTCAATCCCAAAATGACTTCGTTTTGAGAGTAAATGCAGATAACTTGTCTGCATTAACTGCAAAAAAGATTATCCCATAACATAATAATACAAAATATATATTAAAGAGACTTTCTAAATTGTTCACTACAATAATTTTGTTATCGTAATTTTTTCAATTTATGGTTTTTTTTCTCTAATTAGTTCAAAACAAAGGTGATAATGATATATAATATTTTTTCATAAAAAATGAAATTTCATAAAGTGCGTTACTTGATCATCCTAAATGAGAATCCATTACAAAAAAAAAAAAACCATGCAGCGGACAAAAATGATAATGTCATATAAATTGTTGATAAATAGATTAAAATTTGATTTTAATAAATAGTTTGCATAAACTAGCACTATTTGAATAAAAAACCATCATGCTTTTTCACCAAAACTACAAAGTTATTTATACAAGTGACAAGTTTATGACGTATTAGAATGGATGAATAATCATGATTGATCCCAAAGATTCCTTCAAAAAAATAAAAGAGAAAAAGTAAAAAGTTTAACATTTTTACTTTATAGACAACATCATTATTCATGTAGCATAAGTTGGTTGTCCAGCACTTCCAAAAAACAAAATTTAAAAGGAAAGAATTTGGTTCCAGCAGGGCACCTGCTAATCAAATAATGATATCTGGTAAAAGTGAAAAGATAAATGTTATTTTCACATCATATTAACACGTGGTTTTTTTTTTTTTTTTTTGTTGCGAAAATGAGCTAAATGTTCAAAAACCAACATATATTTTTGAACGAAATATAGTGTGTAGTTTATTCAAGAAAGCCATAATGTCAAAAACATGTTATTTAGATTCGCTATAGTCATATTCAAGAATGTTACTCTCATAAGTGCATGGAAGATAACTCAGTGGTGAAACAAAACAAAAAGTTTGATTACCCATTTTCAAGCTAAACATGAATTGAATCTAGAGATAACTGAAGATTGAAACTACACTTAGAATATGCAGAATGTCTTCATCTACTATGCTGGACTTGGTGTTACAAATTGCACTGAACATGATTAATAAACTGAATTGCTTGTGTGGGAGAAAGTAGGACAACATTCATTACAACAAGGTAGAAATTTAAGCTGATTAGAACTAAATCAAATATTCAACAACAGATGAGGAAAATCCTACAAACTTAACAAAAATGGTTTTCTTGTGAATCCACCATTTTCCCTTTTATTTGGGTATTCTTTTAAGCAACTTATACATGCCAAAAACATTCTTCTCATACCAAAGGTAAGGAATGAAAAAAGACCTATACAAAGGTGGTGAAAGCTCCCGGTCCAGATAAGGCAATGCAGCAATAGCCTGAAATATACATACAATGATACAATATCCAAACAATTAAAAGAAGATATTAGCATTCAATATGAGAAATTTCAAGAATGACTTCTACCTCCCATGTTGACAAATCACTTCCACGAGTCAAGTAAGGCCGCTTTAGCTGCAGCTCGACAAGGTAAGTACATGCATCAATATCATGGAGCTGCCAAATCAATGTTAGTCACAAGTCAGTTTCCTTCTAACAAAAATTAAAATAGAACAAAGAACTAACAGTCTAGCTGGAATGAATCCACTTATGTGAAAAATCTTAGCCATTTAATGATAGATCAACGGCCAGCAACTAAAATGACAATTTCTCTTATTCGTTTTATGAGCTTTGTGATCAATATTGTGACCAGAGATAAGTCAATGAATGACTATGATTTCTCACATAACGTGGTCATGTTAAAAAGAGACATAAGAGAATTCATTCACCAGTCTAGCACCAATGTATGCAGTTAAAGAGGACATACGTATTGTTCATTTGATGCCTTGTTCTTATCGTTAAAATACGGCGGTGCTGCTGCAGTCCCACCTAGGGTAGAATTAAACTGGAAGGGAAGAAGACCTCGGAACCCATCATCAATCCATCGAACCTCTCCCACATAATCTGGGATGAAAAATGATGATGGAAAGCGGTGCCATTCACTTCCAACACAAAGTACAGAACCTGCAATACAAAAGGGAAAAAATAATACATAATTCTGATGTTTTTGTCTAAAAATATCTAAGAAACTTGGACTTTGAAACTGGTTTCTGTCTCTCTTTCCCCCGCAGTGAAGAAGGAATATCACTGATGTGTTACCAAATTTGAGTTTCATACTTCAATGGACATTTGACACACAAGCTTTCAATAAACAGTGAAATTTCGCTGAGACTAGAAGGTAATGACAAAATGTAACATTGCCTAGAAGAGGGATCAATGACAGAACTATACCAAATAAGGAGGAAAGTAAACAAAGTTGTAAAAAAATTTGCAATAGAAAACTTCAATTTGAGCAAGCACAAGAAATGAGTTAGTTGATTGTAATCAAAAGTCATAATGCATATTGAAGTAATAGCTAGAATCCAAGTTAATTACAACACTTCAGTTTCATGAACATATTTTATTAGTAATTCATTTTCCAGATAAAATAAAAAAGTAAAACTATCAAGGAGTCTGAAAATTTAAGCAACAGAGCAGTCTTAGTTTCTTGAAGTATCCTTTAGTTCCATTTTTCTGTAAATCCTTCTGAAGACAAAATATTCCTTACAAATTGTAGGCTTCAATATGACACATGACCTAATCATTTCTCCATTTAATCACACTTTAAATGTTTTCAGCCACCATACACAAAATAAATAAACAAAGCCACCAAAATATTCGACCCTCACCGTTTTCTGCATAGCCATGGTGCTCTAAAATCTTGTAAACCCCCAAGGGAGCTGAGTAACCATTAGTCAGAGAAAATGTACGAGCGTGAGAGGAATATAATATCAGACTGAGAAACACTGGTCTCAGAAATTTGGCTACCTGCATTTAGCAAGAGTGACATTCAGAATGTACTTATTGCTTCCACATCATAAATAAAGATCATCTGAATCTCACGTAAATTGATAATCTCACCATCACTATTATAGAACTATCGTTTGGATCATATTTGTTACGGAAAAGATCAGGGAAGCTCTCAATGACAGCTGAAGCAGCAACACAAATAAGTGGATATATTGGATAAAGGAACCTGCATGTAAAAGGCATACAGGAAGAAGGATGGGAAAAAAAAATCAGTTATCCATGTCAGTATAACTGTAAATTTTATAACACAATCAAATAAGAAAACAATAATTAATTCACCCAAATGCACAAGATGAAGAAATAATTCTAAATGAGTACCCCATCCTCTACTGTTTATCTTCTGAAGTGCACAAATTATCCTAATAATTGCTATACCAATGTGGAGGATAACTAAACCATGATCATCAAATCCAGTTACAGTGTCTAGCTTAGATTTATCCGAAGGGAGAGCAACACCCACCTCTATTCAGGAGTGAAGAACTAGGAGTGAATTCCCGCAACGAACAACTAATCCAACTAGATACACACACAGGAAAGGACTTAGATTTCTGCAACCGTTTTTTAATTAAGGATAGGCCCGCCATTATTAACTTGAAGGGCTTGTTGGGTGGTGGTGGACAGAGGAGATTTCCAGCGAGAGGGAAGAAATGTTGAAGGGTCAGAGAGAGAGAATGTTTGAGAGTAGGGAGTGTTGTTTCGGAGAAATGGTGAGTGGTGTGAGGAAAATCATAGAAAAATTGGCGTCTAACATAAATAGGACCTGCCAAAGGCAAGTCAAGAAATGTGAGGGGAAGAGATATGGTTCTGCTTCTTCTACGATCAGAGGGTGCTGTTGGACAAATCTGAGTTTGCTCAACAAGCTTATGTGCTCTAGGCTCTGCCATTTTCTTCAATGATATGTGAGAAAATCGAAGGGAAATCATTTATATACTACTCTCCTCTTTTCGTGGTTGTTGTTGGGTTTAATTTTAAAAGTACAATTAAAATTCCTGGAACTTATATGCAACGCCCATAGTCAATATGATTTTCTGTTTCCAAAAGCGACATTCATGTAACCATGGAAAACGTTATTTTGTAGATTTTACCACGCTTTCTAGGGAGTTTTTAAACTTCTTTATTCAGTTTCCTAGAACAGAAAGGCATTTTCCCCCAACTTTCGAAACAGCTGTTTTATATGACTGATTCGCTCTCGAACAGAACGTGAAAACACTTTTGTCTTTAGTATTATCTAAATACGCAGAGATTTTAACTTGAATACAAAAACAGCATCAGAAAAAAATAAAAATAAAAATGAATGAACATTGTGTGTGTACCTATATTCCCATGTCTGGAAGCCATTTTTGTAGAGAAGGTAATGAAGGGGTTCCCAGTAATTGAAAACCTCGTCACAATCGTGGATGATGTTGGAGGTTGCACTCGTGTACCTCAAAAATCCCAAAGCCAGAAACGGCAACAACCACCCCAACCCTTTGCCTTCGCCGTCCGATTTCTGGGGCTTGTCGAGCTTCGTGTACGGCTGAGATGGCGCCGAATCAGAAGGCTGAGAGCGTCTCTGCCTCATCGAGTTCGAAAGGGCCATCGCCATGGCTTCAAGTTTTTTGGGACTTCGAAATGAAAATGAAATGCAATCCTTTATTCTTTTTCTCTTCTCTTAACCCTAAACACTGTATTGAAAATTGAAACCATCCCATTCATTATTCACGGCAAAAACACCATTTTAAAATTTTTGGACAAAAGAATTATCCGATTAAAGTTGATTGGATAAGTTTTTCCAAAGTAATGCAGTCAAACATGTCATCCTATGCTGACGGGACTAGTCCCGTCACTGATACTGACAATCCTGGACTTTGCCAATCAGCGCCACGTAGGCAGTCCAATTACCGTAAAGCTTCGGAAGGCCATAACTTGTGACTCAGGTATTCAAATCACATGATTTTTTTTTGATTTCACATAACTTTTCGAGATCTACGTAATGACACCTCATTTGATATATTTTATCTCGCACAAACATAGTTTGAAGATTTTATGAATAAACACTCTTGTGATTGTTATAAATTCAAACTATGTTTGTGGGAGGTACAATATATCAAATGAGGTGTCATTACGTAGATTTGAAATCAAAAAAAAAATCATGTGATTTGAATACCTGAGTCACAAGTTATGGCCTTCCGAAGCTTTATGGTAATTGGACTGCCTACGTGGCGCCGACGTGGCACGAGTCCCGTCAGTATCAGTGACGGGACTAGTCCCGTCAGCATAGGATGACATGTTTGACTGCATTACTTTGGAAAAACTTATTCAATCCGCTTTAATCGGGTAATTCTTTTGTCCAAAAACTTTAAAATGGTGCTTTAGCCCATTATTCACTCCCCGTGTCAGTGCAGTTTTTTATCTTTTTCTTTTTTTCCCCTTTTACTTTTACTTTTATTAATTGAATACTTCTTTTTTTTTTTTCAAAAATAAAATAAAAAATATTTATAATGGAATCTCACAAATATATCTCCTCAACTTTAACGCATAGGGCAATCTCGGTCGCTGCATATTCTCCCCCCTTTCTCTCTCTCTTCTCCATAGCTTTTAATTTTTAATTTCTTTCTCTCTCTCTTCTTTTGACCTAAATCTCATTCTCTCTCTACTACTCGTGATTCATATATTAATTTTCATTTCACATCCATTTCAGGGGAATCGTGTCGCGTTTTTTCTGTGATGGATTGCATCCAAATTGTACCCGCCTTTGAAAAATCTTGTTTCTATATTTCTTTTTCAATTTTTTAATGAACCTTGTATTCGTTTCATGAAACTTAACATAATTTTCACTTACCCTTAAAATTAAAACCGATGACATGTTTAACATTGTAAGAAATAAGAACACAAACAAACAATCAAAGTAGTTATCCCATATATATCATATTCAATTTTAAAATAAAAAGGTTGATCTCATGAATATTCTCTTAAGGCAACAATCTCTACAATATAGACTCTTAGAATGCAATCTGCAAGTCAGACAGGAGAAACATCCATCAGTATAATATATCACTACTCTTTAATTTTCCTGAATTTTCAATCTAAGATTTTTCCTCAGGTCCCTACAACTGTTCCACCGCCAAAGACACTCATTTTCATTAGTCTTCTCTTCTTATTTTAAGTCAAATGTCATACATGAATTATATAAGAAATATTATTAAAAATGTAAATAAAACTAGGTAAAATAACATAAAATCAAATCAAAGAAAACTAAATAATAATGAAAGAAAGAAATAAAGCATATGCAATTTTCACATCGCATCAAAGTTCCTCGTGAATCCACATCCTTGTACGAAGAAGTGACACATAGCAACTCTGCACCAAACGGAGGCACATCCATAGTATTAATTCAGGCGTCTCACTTCCCAAGGGAGAGTCATATATACCATAAGGGGCGTTTTTTCATAATCATTAGAAAACTGAATTTTTTTAAATTCTTAATTTTCGAATATTTATCATAAATTGAATATTTTTATCATATTTCTAAAAATCGAGATTTCACGATAAAATTTTTTTCTCTATATCCAACGCCCTCTAATAATTTCATGGTAGGGAAATAGCTCCTAGTCTTAAAATTTTGCAAAGTCCTATTATATAAAAGTTGTTTCTATCTTTTTCTTTATTCTCATGCATATTAAATATGAGTTTTATAATTCTAATGTTGAAGGAGAATTGAAATCTTATGTTATAGAGATAAAAAACATGTGGGATCTATTTGTTAGAAAAAATTATATATAAGACCCATGTCAGCATGGAAATCAAAGAGTGTGTAGGAAAATTTGAATTCTCATGCTGAATGAATGACAATTATAAAACCCATTAAATATTTGTGACTCTCTCAAAATTCAATATAGAATCAAAATTTGTACATAACAAGTTTTCTTTTTCTGTTATGCATCACCAACTCTTTAAGTTTACAATTTCATGCAGCCACCGTTCATGCTAGCTCGACCCTAAAAACACTTTCACTTACTTTCATTCACTAAGCACTCCTTCAATGGAGTCATCATTGGACTCCATTATCGAAGTTAAAGAAGAGCTCATGGTTTCACCGTCATATGGTGGAAACCCAACTCGCAGAACTGCCTTTTTTCTGAAACCTTGTATGAGTAGCATCAAAGAGTCAGCATGTGACTTTCTTCTTCCCCTTTCCAAGGCCACTTCAAATCCTGCAAAGCTGCCAATTAAAGTGAGATATAATGGATGGAGAAACCCACAAGAAGAATGGAAAACATGGGTCCAACAACTGCAACCCAAGTATGAATATCTTTGGATAAAAGCGGGGATAGACAAAGCTATCAAAGCCTCTACATATGAAATCCACAGGAATGATGAGTTGATTCTTGAGCTTGCTCAAAGATGGTGTTCAAAGACCAACACATTCATATTTCCTTGGGGAGAAGCAACCATCACTTTGGAAGATATTAAGGTTTGTTGGGTTACTCAGTTATGGGAGCTTCTGTTTCTAAGCCTTTTGAGACCAATGAGCAAAAGGAAACAGAAGCGGAACTAGTTGCTGCAAGAAGAATATTTAATAGCACTAAAGTCAGAAAGGTTCTTCATAAGCCTTGGATGATGCATTTCATGAAGAATGAAAGCAAAGTGGAGCACGAGGCTTTTTTGGTTCTATGGTTGTCAAGGTTTGTATTCCCTGCAAATTCACCTGACACCATTTTGAAAAGCGTTGTCCCTATTGCCATACATATAGCTAGAGGAACTGAAATGGTTTTAGCAAGCATTTATAGGGATTTGAGTTTGCTCAACATCAACATCAACAATGCCACAATTAAAACAAATTATCAGGATATTGGAGGGTCTCTGAATTGGAGGGTATGGGGTGTATAGAGCAGTATCTTCCACATCGTGTTGCTATGCAATTTGGAATGGATCAGGATATTCCTAGTATGGTTGCTCGTTGTAAAAAGGATCCTTGGATAAGTTATAGCCAACCAATAATGGATACAAATTTGTGCATTGCATTATATGCTTGCGAGCAATATGTTATTTGTAGGTACTATGATTGGTGGAAGCAATTAAAACAACCTGGCAAGGAAGGAGATACAGTAAAGGGTTGTGATCAATGTGAAGTTAAATGCTTTGATGATGAAGTAGGTGGACATGGCAAGGCTTTGTCTTGTCCTCAATCTGGTGTTTTTCCATCATCAAAGTTGGATGATGAAACAGCTGGATCAAAAAGTAAGGATGTTCTTGAAGGATCAATTAGTACCATACAAGATGGTCAAATAGAAGATGTTGTTAGGAGTGTAAGAAGAGTCAAGAATGATGGGAATGAAGCCAAAATCAAGAGTTCATTTTGTTATATAAATAGTGCCAAGAGCATGGAAGGGGAAGGTGTCAGTCCTCGTGTAGTAGAGATAGCATCTGATCTTGAAAACCGGATTTTGAAGCTTGAAAGAGTGGTTGCTAAGCTTAAAGCAGAGAAATTTGGTGTTAAGACACAACAACTGAAAGTTTATTTCCGATGCAAGAAGAGGCTGAATCCAAGTAGTGTATTTTAAATCATGTTATCCCTATTAGTTTATATCAATCTATTGTTTATATTTCATATTGTGTTATCACTTATCTGAATTAATTTATCTCAAACAGTTTGTTATATTTCAAAATTATTTTATCTCAATCAAATTAGTGATAACTCAAATTATGTGATAGAAAAGCAAGCAATTAGAACTTTTTATTTTTATTTTTAACCACTAGGTCCACTACTACGAACGAGAACATTGCATAGCCCATCACTCTGCCTTATGTTTTGATGCCTTCTCTGCTGGGGACATAGTCTGTTTGGTTGTTTGTCACTTGTCAGCTACCATACTCACTAGACGATCGCCTATCCCCACCAACCGGTATTAGGTGTTAACGGCTAGAGTTGTCAAGATCGGTGTTCTTTTTTACTAAAATACTTTTTATTTTGTTATAAAAAAATAAAATAAAAATTCTTTTTATTTTTCATTTTATAAATTTTGTCAATAAAATAGTGATTATTGATATGTTATTGAATGGATGAGATTCATATGACATGATCATGTTAACATTAAATATGAGAGGATCAATTGTCATGGACTTATAATATTAATTATTAATTACTACAAAAATAATTTTTTTTAACAATTCAAATGGTTGGATTTAAATTTGGATGACTCAAACAATGTAAATATATATTTTAATACAAGTTTATCTCTTTTCTATTATTTAAATTATGATATAAGTGCATTTTTAAGTATTGAATTTATATATTTTTAATGTTATAGTTAATTTTATAGCAAGTATCATATAATAATGAAATATAATTATAAATAGAAAAGAAAATTTCTTTCACTTAAAATAGTTCAAAATAACAACAAAAATAAATACATAAATTATTATTGAATAGTTAAAACATATACTTATTATATATATAAAGTATATTTTCATTATTATATTATATTTATAATTATTTTAAAAATTATATAATCATATATATATATATATATAATATATATAATATAAAATTTTAATGAAGAAACCATCAACATCACATTACCGGGAAAAAAACTTGCTTACCAAAAAAAAAAAAAAAAAACCATCAACATATATAGTACATAGGTGACCCATGCTTTATGTATAAAAAAAAATTTTTTGACCGGTCTATAAGCCCCAACCCAACCTATTAAATCATTGCTTTGGGTGTCAGGGCTAGAAATACGCTACCACAAAAGTGGAGTTACTGGGTAAGGGTCATATAGGCTACAACCCATAATAGTGGCTGAAAAACTTTTGCCTAACTGGAATGCATTTGACCAATTTGAATATGAAAATGCCACTTCCCTCCTTGTCAAGCTATCACAAACTAGAACTATCCCTCACTATTAATTAGGTGGCCTTTAAAAATCTTGCCAGCCAAGTTCATGCACTTACTGTCAGTGTTTTAAAACTCGGACCGGTCATCGAACCGGTCGAGGTAGAGCAAATGGACGTGAAGACGGCATCGGTCCGAACCGTGTTAGCTGTGGCAGCTTCGATGGACCTCGAGGTAGAGCAAATGGACGTGAAGACGGCATTCCTTCACGGTGATTTAGAAGAAGAGATTTATATGGAACAACCTGAGGGGTTCCAAGCTCCAGACCAAAAAGACTTGGTATGTCGATTGAAGAAGAGTCTCTATTGCTTGAAGCAAGCACCTCGGCAGTGGTACAAGAAATTTGAATCATTCATGACTGATCACAGGTTCGAAAAGACAGAAGCCGACCACTGCGTATTTGTGAAGAGGTATGAGGCAGGAGATTTTTTGGTATTGTTGTTATATGTTGACGACATGCTTATTGTAGGGAAAGACAAATCGAGGATAGCCGCCCTGAAGAAGGCGTTAAGCTCGTCCTTCGCAATGAAGGACCTCGGCCCTACAAAGCAGATACTCGGAATCAAGATTATGCGAGATAGACAAAAGAAGCTACTGTGGCTAAGTCAAGAGAAGTACATTGAGAAGATATTGAAGAGATTCAGCATGGACAAAGCCAAAACAGTGAGCACCCCCTAGCCGGACACATAAAGCTGAACCAAAAGCAATGTCCGAGATCTGATGAAGACAAAGATGAGATGCTGAAGGTCCCATATCAATCCGCCATCGGAAGTTTGATGTATGCAATGGTTTGCACCAGACCCGACTTGGCATATGCTGTTGGAATGGTAAGCCGGTATTTGTCAAACCCCGGCAAAGAGCACTGGGAAGCAGTGACGTGGATCTTCAAGTACCTCCGATGTACCACCGATTTATGTCTCCGATTTGGAGAAGGCAAAGCCGAGTTGCAAGGCTACTCGGATTCTGATTTAGGGGGTGATTTCGACTCGAGGAAGTCGACTACAGGTTACATGATGAGATTTGCCGGAGGAGCTGTCTCTTGGCAATCAAGACTTCAGAAATGTGTTGCACTATCGACAACTGAGGCAGAGTACATTGCCGCGACTGAGGCAAGCAAAGAGATGTTGTGGATAAAGAAGTTCCTCATGGAACTCGGCCATGAACAAGACAAGTACGAGCTGGGTTGTGACAATCAAAGCGCAATCCATCTTGCAAAGAATTCGACCTATCACTCCCGCACTAAACACATAGATGTGAGGTATCACTAGATCCGGGATGTGGTGGAAGGTGGAGAGCTCGAACTTGTCAAGGTACACACTGACCAAAATTGGTCCGATATGATGACGAAGCCGGTTCCAGCAAAGAAATTTGAAGACTGCTGTGAAGGAGCCGGGTTGATGCTGAAGCCGACGCATTGAAGTCGGAGGGGGAGATTTGTTGGGCTTCCTCCTTCAATGCTAAGCCCAAGCCCATTTGAGGGGTTTTCCTAAAATACCCCTAACCCTAATTCCACCTCTTATAAATACCCATTGTTAGGGTGGAGGCAAAAACATATAAGAAGATTGAGTTGAGAAAAATTTGAGAGAAAATATTTGATTGTTTGAGCAAAAGCTTCATGCTTTGCATTTGAGAGATATCTAGGGAGAGTTTGAGAGAAACATCTCTAGGGTAGTTTGATTATCACCATTGTTGGAGAGGTTGTGTTAACCACCACATTGGTGTATTTGATTATTGTAACCATTATTCTCATAGTGGATTTTTGATCTGGACTAGGTCCCGTGGTTTTTACTTCTTCATTGGAGAAGGTTTTCCACGTTAAAATCTGGTTGTGTTCTTCTTCTCTCTCCTGTGTTTGTTTTTGATTTTCCGCTGCGCTCCCGACCTGGTGATATTCAGGCCGTGGTACTGCCGAGATCCGAGCTCCGGATCTGGTTGACTGACTTCCGCACAAAAGGCTTCCTAGCCGAGTTTGAGGGAACCGAGTTCCCAACAATTTTTACCAATATTATATCAATATGATACGACACGACATGACTAACCTAAAAGAATATTAAAGCAGGTCAAAATTGTGTTCGCAAGTTGACACGGGCCATGACACAAACTTAACTTTTGTTCATGTCAGTTTTTCCTCGCACAAAAACGATATGAATTGAAAAATGAATCGACCAGAACAAAAAAATTCGGTGTCATATCTGTGTCTTGTCATCTCTATTCTCTAATGTGGTCCTAGGGTAATAGTTTTTTATTTGTACCCAAAAAAATAGAGTGGTCAACTTTTCGTGTCTTGTCGAAACTTTTCGTGTCCTATATGTTTCTTTGAGCTGCTGGAATTTCACTTCCATTCCTTTTTTTACTCTTGCTAATGGCAACTTTATTTTTGACTTTTATAGTGGTCAATAAAGGGGATAAATTGAGAGTTGGGAAGAGGCGGTTGCTTTGTTTTGGCAATTAACCTATTTCTGTTGTCCTTTGTAATAGAGTATATATCTATTAATGAAGTCTCTCATTGCTTGTGTTTTGATTGAAAGGCGTCACAAAAATTAAAAACCTCGTTAACTTAATGGGTTACTTTATATAAGCATTCTTTCGAATACAGTTTTACACATGAAAAATCCTTATATCTATTGCCTTATAAAAACAAAATGAGAAAAACTAAGAAATTTCTAATATCAAAGAAGAATAGAAAAATGAAATCCACAAATATCAGGATATATTCTACAAATATCATCCAAGAAATATTTGGCATGAAAACGTTTAGGCTAAGCTGAGGAGCAAAATGTTTATAAAACGTCAACATTAATGCTGTGATTTACAAGAGAGTTTAATAAATGAAATTTAATTGATTAAATGAACCATATACTATAACTCAATTAAATGAACCATATACTATGTCTCATGTTTGCGTTTAACTACTTTGGCTACCATTGATACTATTGTGGGGACTTTTCGTTCCTCTGATATAGTGGATTTAATTTGTAACAAAAAAGTCAAAGAAAAGGGCTACCAAAAAAAAAAAAAAACGTTTTGTTTCATTTCTGCTACTCATCAGAGACCACATTCACAAAATAACCCTTTAGCATAATACAAAAGGACGTTTATTTTGTTTGAGATATTGCAAGAAACAAAGGATAATTTCGGTTTTCTATCACATTAACCTCACTGCGCAAGAATGCTCTTTGGCAAAGAGTTGCATAGAGGCCTTTAGCAATCCATTTCAGTGGGTGGCTACCCTTCATCCCAGGTATGAATCAGTGTGGAAGAAAGCTGGCATCTTTGAAGCTATCATGAGCACCAAGTGCTGCATTGTGAAAAATCAAGACTTGGTATCTGGGGTTGCAGAGAAGTGGTGTTCTAAGACAAATACATTTGTGTTTCCATGGGGTGAAGCAACAATCACGTTGGAGGATATGATGGTTTTGGGAGGCTATCCTGTTCTTGAAAGCCAGGAAATGAGAGAGATAGAAAAAAGATTGGTTCCTGGAGAAGAAAAAAAGCTAAGGCTTCCATAGCAAAATGGATGAATCTTTGTGGGTTTGATACCCCACTTGAAAGCCAGGAAATGAGAGAGATATAAAAAAGATTGGTTCTGGCAAGAATGGAGCCTTGGAGAAGAAAAAAAGCTAAGGCTTCCATAGCAAAATGGATGAATCTTTTCATCAATAGTGAGTTTGATATTAAAAGACTGATTAAAGAATCGAATTTTTTTTGACAATCACCAACTGTAAGTGATAATAAAAGGAATGATAACTTAAGATTTTCTGTAAATGTCATAAATCATACCGTGAAAATTTTAAAAGACTGATTAAAGAATCAAACATAACAACACACCATAAACTGCCATTTATTAATCAATCAATTTCTCACCAAAACACAATTAAAATTTAAAAGATAAAATTATAGATTAAACAAAAAAATGTTTAAAATTATAAAAATTTAAATATAGTTGATACAAAATAATTTAATGTGAAATTGCCTATGTTAATAATGATTGTCCAATTTGATGAATAAAAATGAGAAATCGTTAATGTTGCATAAAAAAATAGATTCAAAAAAATATTGCAAAATAACAAAATTATTTATATTGTAAAAGAATTTGAAATTTTGAAATAAATTAAATGAAAAATTATGTGAACAATTTTTTGTAGCAAACAACTCATTCAATGTCCCACTGTATTCTACATTGGAATTTCCAAATTAATAATAACTCAA
The DNA here is from genome assembly GCA_032173675.1 of Gastrolobium villosum. Taxonomy (NCBI): domain Eukaryota; kingdom Viridiplantae; phylum Streptophyta; class Magnoliopsida; order Fabales; family Fabaceae; genus Gastrolobium; species Gastrolobium villosum. Next base: position 33,311 of record JAVKPL010008294.1, on the reverse strand, counting down.
CTATTCTAAATTTTGAATTTATGTTTAAATTTGAATTTTTAACTTTGTAATGGTGGAAAAACTTTTGAAACTTTTTTTGTGGCAGACAACTCATTTAATGTGTCACTATTTTTTGTTGTTGTATATTATGAGTAAAAAAAATCTATTTTTTGCATGGATAATTGTTAGCCCTATTAATGCTGCATAAAAAAACAACAGCATAAAAAAATAGTAAAATAACAAAATTATTTATATTGTAAAATAAATTTGAGATTTGAAATTAAATTAAATGGAAAATTATGTGAACTTGATATGTGGAAAAAGAGTTCAGCATTTAATATTTATAAATTACGAAAAGATATATATAATAATTTTGAATTTAATATAAAAATAAAGATTAAACAATAAAATATTTAAAATTATAAAAATACATTTGTAGTCCATAAGAATTATTTAAATTTCAAATTTAAATGAAAAAATAAGAAATGACATAATTTATACTTTACAGAAAATAAATTAAATCTTTAACATACAATTTTTAAATATACATGTATTTTTTTAAAAAAATATTTAACACAAACATTTTAAATATAAATGTATAACCAATTAAAAAATATATAAAAATCATAAATTAAAATTGAAAAAAATTATATAAAAAAATATGTTTAATTAATATAAAAAGTTTTAAATTTAAATAAAAAATGACGGCTATCATTTTGTAAAAAAATATTGTTAAAATCTAGGAACTATAAAAATGAAAAATTTAATTTAGTACATAAGAAAGAAATTTAACTTTCATTTTTTTTATTACAAGAGTGTAATTAACTCAAATACTTGCAAAAAATAATTATTTATATAAAATACTGACACTTAGAGGTGAAAACTGGGCTCGATCCGGAGGGCCGGCCCTCTAATATATTTTTAAAATTCAATTGAAATTTTATCATTCTTCTTTTATAATTAAATTACTAAATATGATTTCAGTTTTTGTAAATACAAATTTGTGAAATTCCAAAGATTATCGACATTAATCCTTAAAAAAAATTATATAAAATGTGACAATTAAAGGTGGAAAACTAGGCTCGGCCCGGAGGGCCAGCCCGCCAATATATTTTTATAATTCGATTGAAATTTTATCCTTCTTCTTTTATAATTAAATTACTAAATCACAGAAAAAAAATACTAAATCTGATTTCAATTTTTGTAAATATTAATTTGTGAAATTTCAAAGACTAACGACACTACTCATTGCAAAAAATAATAATTATTTATTATTATTTTTTGAATCTGATTGTAATAAATGAAAGTTCATCTCTGAGATAAAATATAAAACCTAGACGCAACTATAAAAATGTTATTTTGTGGATAAATATAAAAACATTTTACATGCTGATGGTTAGAGGTGGCAAAACAGACTCGGCCCGGAGGGCCGGCCCACCAACATATTTTTATAATTGAATTAAAATTTCATCCTTAATCTTTTTTAATTAAATTCCTAAATCTGATTTTAATTTTTGTAAATACAAATTTGTGAAATTCCAAATACTAACAACACAAATACTTGCAAATAATAATTATTTATTATTATTTCTTAAATGTGATTGCAATAAATGAAAGTCTATCACAAAGATTAGTGTAGTTGCTTTGATTCTGTTTATATGCATTTGTTGCAATGTAAGGAAATTTTTTGACTCATACATGCTTATTTGATTAAGTTGCATTCAAATCCGTTCATACAACATTTTTTTTTGGTTCTTAAAAAAATTTAATCCGATCTTTTTTTCTTTGCTGATACTATGACTTTTTGGTGTTAACATATTAGTGATACTTATTTAATGAGTTTTTGCCTTCTGTATTGTAGACACGAGGAACGAAATAACACAGGAAATGACATATTTAGTAAGTGTTGAACTTATCCCTTCAATGATTGCTACGAAATGACTATAAATGAATAGCGTTTTCATATTATAGGTAAAATCTGATCTTTTAAATCCATATTTGCTTGGTGTTATTGTTACCTTGATTTTGTTGACCGATGTTATAGTTAGCAATGATTTGTATGTATTTATATCCCTTCCTCATGTTAACATGGTGTATTATAACGTATTATGGTGTATTATAATGTAGTTGTATGCAAAATTAATCGATCCTTCAATAGCAGATTTTTGTTTTTGGTTGATATTTGCAAAGTTCTCTGTTAATGTTGTAATTTTTCTCACCTGAAATATAGAACAAAATAGCAACACAGTTTTTTGTAAGTATAAGATTTGCACTCTGCGATTAACCAACGCGATCGTATCGCACGGGTTATATACTAGTTTTATATAAAATGCAAAATTTTATCATTCTTCTTTTATAATTAAATTACTAAATCACACCAAACAAAAATTACTAAATTAATATGTGAAATTACAAAGACTGTTAAATATTTATTATTATTTTTTGAATCTGATTGTAGTAAATTTCATATTGAGATAAAATATAAAAACCTAGACGCAACTATAAAAATGTTTTTTGTGGATAAATATAAAAACCTTTTACATACTACCAACATATTTTTATAATTGAATTAAAATTTCACCCTTCATCTTTTTAATTAAATTCCTAAATCTGATTTTAATTTTTGTAAATACAAATTTGGAAGATTCCTAATACTAACAACACAAATCCTTGCAAATAATAATTATTTATTATTATTTTTTCAATGTGATTGCAATAAATGAAAGTCTATCTCAAAGAGTGTAGTTGCTTTGATTCTGTTTATATGCATTTGTTGCAATGTAATATGATGCTTATTTGATTAAGTTGCATTAAATCTCGTTCAGACAATATTTTTTTTGGTGCTTAAAAAAATTTAATCAAATCTTTTTTTGCTGATATTATTTTGTGTTAACATATCAGTGTTACTTATTTAATGAGTTTTTGCCTTCTGTATCGCAGGCACAAGGAACAAAAATACACAGGAAATGACATATTTAGTGTGTTGAATATAATGATTGCTATGTTTGTTAAAATAATAGCGTTATCATAAAGGTAAAAGCTAATCTTTTAAATCCATATTTGCTTGGTGTTATTGTTACCTTGATTTTTTTGATGAATGTTATAGTTAGCAACGATTTGTATGTATTTTTCTTTTTATATCCCTTCCTCATGTTAACATGGTGTATTAGAACGTATTACGGTGTATTATGATATAGTTGTATGCAAAATTAATTATCCCTCTGAATAGCAGATTTTTGTTTGTGGTTGATATTTGCAAAGTTCTGTGTCAATGTGTAGCAACACAGTGTTTTGTAAATGTAAGGTTTGCAGGTGCTACATAGATGATTTGTATGTATATAATTACCCCCGCAGAGGAAGAATAAACATGCAGAAATATTCAGGCACAATTATTTTGACAGTAATACCTTGTGCTAAAGGCACACCCTTTCACAATGACGTTGACGACTTTGAAGTATTATAACGTGTTGTATGCAAAATTTTTTCAGAAAGCAAAACGCTTAATCTTGACTCAATTCTGCATAAGCTGAAACGTTTCTTTGTAATAGAAACAGTATCACAAAATTATAATAGTGTGAGAAAAAATTCACTGACAAGTGCACGCAATTTTCAGTTATAATTTTTCTTTATATAAAAAAAAAATAATTATAGAATAAATGAATAATACCCCTTTCTGTATGCAAAATAAGATTATATGATTTTTACAATAAATGGTTTTTACTAAATGACTTTTTTTCTCAAAGAATTAAATGACTAACTAATAAAGGAAACTTGTATTTAGTGGGGAGAACCCTTGTCAATCATTCTAGACACCATTAATTATATTTTCTTTAAATTCAAAATACAAATCTTACTTACATTTTCCCTCACCAATACTTTACTGTACGAGTGATTTTACGTTTTTCTTCCTCCCCGTTTTAACTTTAGAACTAGTCACCGTATTAGGGTTTGAACTTTCAAATGGAAGTAACTATGATGGAGAAAGACGAAGTGTTTTGGTTCAAAGTTGTTGCAGATAAAGCAAGAAATATCTGCTTCTACGTATGCCACACTGCATGCAAAGCTATGCCTTGCTCCTTTATGTTTCTAACTTCTCCTATTGCTCTCTCTTTTCCCAATAAAAACCATTTTAATTTCTAAAAAGAAGTTTAAGTATAACTAATTTATTTACTTATTTTACATAAATTACATCTGAAGTAAAAATTATAACAAAAATATAATATAAATCTTACGTAATTTGTTATTTTGTATTGAGGTTATATATACAACCATACTCCATTTTCAATTATATTAAGATATGATCTTCAATTTGATGCAAAATAGAAGGAAAACTAGTGCAGTACCCGCGCGATGCAAGGAGGAAAAAGATCAAAAAAATTGTCGGCGTCTGTCGTTCGTTAATCGCTAAAAGCAAGAACCGTGTAAGTATTTTGTGATATCTTTGGAGATGAAAAAGCTACAACACTCACATAGAACTTTGTAAGTATCTACCACAAACAAAACCTTGCAATTAAGAAACATCAATTATTATGCAAATAAAAAACATCTATGTACTCATTGATTATTTTCATATAGAACAATGCATACAGCTGCAAAAGTGATGAGATACAAATTGTCCTACCAATTATTCTGCAAATCAGATATAGTTATCTACTCGATGAGTTATGTCAAAAAATAAACACGCCATAGTAGATTATGTTAACATGAGGATGGCTACAAAATAAAAGATGCATACAACTCATTGCTAACTATAACAACCACGAATAAAATCAAGGTAACGATCCGATCAAGCAAATATGGAATTAAACGACCATTTCTTATTTTTTTGCAGTTATATTTCAAATTTAAATTACTTTTTATAAACTCTACATATATTTTTATAATTTAAAAAAAAAATATTTAATCTAAAGTTTTATATTAAATTTAAATTTATTACATATGTACATATTTTTTTTGCAATTATATTTCAAATTTGTATTAATTTTTAAGTTAAAATTTTAAATTATTTCCTTTTAAAGTATAAATAAGTCATTCATATTTTTTTCCTTTTAAATTTCAAATTTCTATTATTTTTATCAACTCTACATATATTTTTATAATTTTAAATATTTTATCATTTAATCTAAAATCTCATATTATAATAAATTTATTATATATATGTTTTTTTCCACTGCAAAACATTTAATGCCGAACTATTTTCTTATCCATCAAATTCAAAATTCAAATTTAAATAGTTTGAATTCTAAATATTAAATATTTTCTCACCGAATAAACATAATAATAAACAGTTAAACTCTATTAATAGGCTTAACAATTCTCCATGCAGAAAGTAGTGGGAAACATTAAATTAGTCTGTAAAATATTTAATAGCTAACATCTTTTAACGATAGATACTCACTAAATAATCATTCATTTTTATAGCGATTAAATTTTTAAAATTATTTTTTTTACAGAATGACAGATGTATTTTTTTTAAATTAAAGTATTAATTTTTTGTATTGTTTTAATACATATTTCTTTTGTATTAATTATAGATATTTTTTGAAATATTAATTTTTTATATTTTAATTTAAAATTTTAATATTTGTTATACGTATATATTAAAATATTTATGTTTAATTTAAAAATTACTTGTATGGATTTTGTTTTCTCTTTTTGTATTATATTTTTAAGTTAAAATTTAAATTTATTTCCTTTTAAAGTGTAAAAATGTTATTTCTTATTTTTTGCAATTATATTATAAAATTAAATTATTTTTATAAACTCTATATATAATTTTATAATTTTAAATATTTTTATTAATCTATAATTTTATATTAAATTTAAATTTGTCACATATATACATATTTTTTTCACTACAGAAATGTTAAATTCTTAACTCTTTTCCTAACTATCAAGTTTAAAATTAAAATTTAAAAATTTTGAGTTCAAAATATTAAATATTTTTCCACTCAATATACATAATAATAAACATTATTAATAGCTTAAAAAATTTTCATGCAAAAAGTAGCGGGAAACATTACAATAGTCGGTAAAATATTTAATGACAAATATCTTTTTCGATGCAGGAGTTGGATTCTCACCGGTCACTGAATGGTCATTCATTTTTACAGCTTTTTAAATTTTTATAATTTGTTTTTTTACAAAATGATAGATGTCATTTTTAATTTAAATAAAAAATTGAATTAATTTATATTGATTATACGTATTTATTGCAAAATTAATTTTAATCTTTTAATTTATAGTTTTTATATTGATTTTGCACATATATTTAAAACGTTTACGTTAAATATTTTTTATCGGTGCTACATAGTATTTTTATACAAAAATACTTGTACAAATTTTTTTCTCTTTTGTATTATTTTTTAAATTAAATTTTAATTTATTTTCTTTTAAAGTATAAATAAGTCATTCTTATTTTTTTGCCTTTTAAATTTCAAATTTATATTATTTTTTATCAACTCTACATATTTTCTTTAATTTTAAATATTTTTTCATTTAATCTAAAATTTTATATTATATTAAATTTATTATATATTTGTTTTTTCCACTGCAGAAACATTAAATGTCGAACACTTTTATTACCCATCAAATTCAAAATTCAAATTTAAATTATTTGAATTTTAAATATTAAATATTTTCTACCTAATAGACATAGTAATAAATAGTTAAACACTATTAATAGGCTTAACAATTCTCCGGGCAAAAAGCAATGGGAAACATTAAAATAGTCTGTAAAATTTCATTTGTGTAGAGTTTCATATCTCATTGACAAAAAAAAAACTATATTATTATTTACTGATGCTTTTTTATTTCAAAAAAAAATTACAAAGCCAATATATACAAAAGATGTTATTTGCATAATAATCATGAAACAAATCTCAGGATTTTCATAAAACCAAAAATCGATCCAATCCAAAACAAAAAAAGTTGGATTGGATCAGTATGGATTTGAGAAAAAATCCAAACCGAATGGATGATTAAATGATCAAACCGAAGGAATTGGATTAGATGATTTTTGCTTCCAAAATCAATCCAATCCAGACCGCGAACACAACTAAAATATATGGTGCTCAAGTGCTAGGAAAGCAAGAAAAGTATGATTGTACACTCGCATTTTAATTTTATTCATTGATTGGTTAATTAATAATTATTAATTATTGCGGTTGAATTTGCCATAAATAACCATTTTATTTTTATTTAGATTGTTTTATTATGGCCGTTTTATTTCAGAAGGTCCGGTGTTGGTTAAATTTTGACAGGTGGAATCTGTTTATGTTTGGATTTGTATTTAATTGAGCCATAATTAGTGCAGGACCAGTGGCGTACCCACGCCTAAACCAGCAGGTGTCTTGGCACTTGTTTGGTTTTTTTATTAACTTGTTATATATATATATATATATTATATAATTACTTATAATTATTTAAAGTAAAAATTATATTTTGGCACCACCTAACTAGAAAATCAAATACTCCATACAATTTAACAACAAACTAATTAAATGCAAATAAATAATAAGGAACATGTATAGTTTGGTTATTTTTGTGTTTTATTTTTTTTATTTTTTATCCTTTATATTTGTTATATTATTTATTCTTACTCCTGTTATTTTGAATAAAAAAAAAAAAAACATTGGAATTGGAGATCAAGGAAGAAACATGCCAACTAAGTGCTAAAGATGTGAACAGTAACTTGCTCTGCCAATAGATCTTTAAACACCTACAATTACAAAATGATTCATTGCGTTTTTTAAAGTATCATTCAACGAATCAGCACGAGGAAGATAATGTCCGCACTTAAAATAACCTCATGAACAGTTCCTAGGGATAAAAAAGGTAACTTCCATTTCAAACTCGTAATTCTGAAAGACTGTTTTACCTTGCGTTTCCTGCTTTATCTGATAAAATTTTATGGATAAGTCCATGATTTTGTGTCAAATTCCAAAAATCACCCCCTCTTATTTTGATAGATTTTAAAACTGATGCAACTTTGTTCTTCATCTTTTTTGTTGTAGAAGGAGATAGCAATAATGGAGCAAAACAAGACCGATGAGAAAGCCATGCATTTAGCTGAAGAACAAAAGGCACAGATTCAATTTTCTTCTATATAGAGTAATTAATTCAGTTACTTGTATCCAATTAAGATTTTGACTTAGTCATTTTGTGGTTGAACTTCGCAAAAAGTAAAGGAGAAACTGCATAACAAAATTCATGAGCTACAAAGAAAACTCGATGCGGAAAAAAGCATTGGAATTGGAGATTGCAACTCGTCATTGATTTTACACTCCTTGACAACATGAGTTTGTTGAAGTTCTAATTGCTTCCAACTCCTACTCCTCCTTATTCTCCTACTTCTTTCTTCTAAACAGCTAGTGTAAAAAATCAAGCTTCAGGTTTTAAATTCTGTATATCAGTCCTAATTCAAACAAAGCCTCAAGTTTTCCTTCGTTTTGACAATTTCCATTGCTTGATTATATGTGAAACACCCTCCTTCAATGAAGCCTTCCTTCCTTCCTTAAAATTCCAGAGCTCCTCCGGTAATGAGTTTCTACCACTAGGATTGTACTCATTCAACTCCATCAGAGCTCTAGCCACAGCTCCAAAGACCTCATCACCGAACTCATCCTTTAATGTTCTCAGTTTTTCATCTTCTTCATCTAAAATTTCCTGCATAATATATAAATCCAACATAGACTTAGATCATGGACCATGCATAGAACAATAGGCACCTTGATCGGCCAATACATCTTTAAACAACACCTACAGCATACCTTATTTCGTAGCTATTGCGAAATGATGCATTTTGTTTTTTAATCAATAATCAGCATGAACAATGGATGCCACATGAACATTTCTAAGAGATAAAAAAGATAACTTCCATTTGAACACATGTAATCTTGATTATTGTACCTTAGCATTCCCAGCTTTATCTAATAAAACTTTATATGGATGCCAGCTTGGATCTGTAAGATAAGCCTCCCACTGTGAGCACAACTCCACAGCTTTCACATTCACTTCATCATTAGAGAATTTTCTCTTAGCTGCTTTCACAAACGGCTTACCATCAAGCTCCCCCATTCTTTTAACACCAATAAATGCCCCAGTCATCTTCCCTATCCCCTGTGGACAAGGAAATCATATTGAAAAGCTTATTTTGCTACAAGTTTAACTTTAAGCATCAGATCCTATAAAGAAGCAGCATGAGAAAAAACATGCAAACAACCTTAATTTTTCATACAAAAAAAGCCCTCTATCTTGGTTTTGAAAATAATTTAGAGAAGATATTCCAAAGTTGATTTTCAAACCATTGAATGAATTGAAGGCCTAAAGACATAATCACATCGAAGAGATTCACATTTATGCACAGAAAAATATACATACACTAATTAATTCCTTGCGAGCATCTTGCAATTCGTCATTGGTTTTCTTGACAACAAGAGTTTGTTTAAGTTCTTCCATTGCTTCCAATTCCTTCTCTTTATCCTGCAAAGCCAATTTAATTGCATCCATTTTTTTCTTCTCCTCCACATCTTCATCCTCCCCCATGTGTTTCATTACTTTGAGAGCTCCCCTCATGTGTTCGATCTCCAATTCCAGTATTTGTTTAGCATCAAGTCTTCTTTGTAGTTCATGAATTTTTTCATAGAGTTTCTCCTTTTCTTTCTGTAACGTTAAACCACAAAATGACCAAGTCAAAATCTTAAATGGATACAAGTAATTGAATTAAATACTCTCAATAGAAGAAAATGGAATCCATATATACAAAAAAAAGGAACCCGTGCCTTTTGTTCTTCAGCCAAATGCATCACTTTCTCATCAGCCTTGTTTTGCTCCATTATTGCCATCTCATTCTGCAGTCAAAGAAGATGAAGAACAAAATTCATAAGTCTTAGAATTATTAAAATAGAAAAGAGAAAGAGGAGGAGGGGGTTGGAATTTGACACAAAATGACTGGCTTATCCATAAAATTACACAGGCAAAATATATTACATTTTTCTTCTTAAAATGTAGTTCCTTTCTCTCATTGTCATTCCGTGCTTGACGCTTTTGCAGATCATTCTCAAGGTCCTGAAGCTCTTTCTTTTGAGCTTCCAGATGCAATCTGGCTTTTTCATGATCCATAAAAATATTGTTCAAATGATCACGGTCCCTCTGCTGTATCTTTTGAATTTCTAATGGAACAGGGTGAAACACAAGGTAAGTAAGTACCTTAATGATTAGAAAATCACATGAACTATAATAATTCACTTCAAAGTAAAATAGACAGTAAGCTATCATGAAAGGATAGATATAATAATCATACAAAGCAGAAAGTTTCACCAATCAACTCAGAGAAACACAGTAAACTATGATGAAAAGAAAAACCAACACGAACTAGAACAACAATTCACTTAAAAGTTTCAACATACCATTATTAAATGATTTAATCATCTCCTCTTTCTGTTCCATCACTCTGTTCAGGGACCAATCAATCTCATCATATTTGCTACATACCTGTTCCAATTCCTTATTCTTCATTATCAAGGTATTAGCTAAACCCGAGACAAGCTTTGATGTTTTCCTTTTGTCCTCCGCTTCTTTTCCAGAAACAGTTTTCAAGTCCCCATTTTTACGAAGGTGAAAACCAATTATACTCTTCAAGTTGTAGTCATCATCGCGGGCCACCCATCCACACAGCCTACCCCTTTGGCATCTTGAACTGTAGTAATCCCTCTTACCACAATGTTCCGCTTCAAAGCTCTTTTCAAAGTTCATAGCATTGTTGAAACCATCCCAATCTTTGCTAAACTCGACAATGGCAAAACCTGAATGTCCATTATGGTTCCATAGAGGACGAACTCTCAAAGGGTGAAATCCTTTTAGGGTAAACTCCTCCCTTAGTTTGGTACCACTTTCTCCAACATACCTTCCGTTTTCAATTTTCGTAGGAATGTTAGCAACAATACCCATCCAAGGCCAGACAAACAATGGATCCTTGCCAACAGGTTCTGGTCTAATATTCTCTAGGTATAATTGAAGAGCAGAATGCTTTGCTATAACTTTAATCTCTCTGCTATGTGAACCCCTGGCAAATCTTGATGCATGTTTCAAAAGCTCACTCACGGAGTATTCTTGCCTGTCAAGGCAAAAGGGGCACCTATATGTTGAATTTGAGATTTTGAATTTAAAGAAATCATTCTTCAAGTCATCGTAATATCTCTGTTCATAATACTTCAAGTCAGACTCACTGATACTTTCCGAGTGACGTGACATCTGCAAATGAGAATAGCAAGATGAAGTCGATCATCACATACTACACAGTAGAGACGCCAAGAAAAAAGAATGGAAGAAATTTATAATGCTCAATGATATTTCCAATTTATTCTATAACCAATAATATTTTTATGATCAATGATTATTTATTATGGAATAACCAGAAGCCAAGAAAAAATAAAACGATTATTTATTATGCTCAATGATATAATATTTCCAGTTTGCCAATAATTTTTTTTTGCATGAGTAGGAAAAATGTTCTTATATTCTTTCATTCAATCAAAGCTGAAGATTAAAAATGAGAATTTTCAAAAAAAGAAGAAAGCGATGAGGCGATTAGCATAATAATAGTAGTAGTTGTTGGGAACTCGTTCCCTCAACTCGGCTCAGGGTGTTTCTTTGCTGAAGTCAATCCGCAACATTGTGGATCTAGGATTTCGTCTATCTTGCCTCGGCCTGAATTTTACCAGGTCGGGTAGTGCAGCGAAAAAAAAATCACAAACAGAGGAGAGAGAAAGAGAACACAGGCAGTTTTTAAAGTGGCAAAACCTTCTATCCAATGAAGAAGCAAAAACCCTCGGGACCTAGTAGTCCAGATCAAACGTCCACTAAATTCACCAATATGGTAGTTAACACAACCTCTCCAACAAAGGTGATAATCAAACTACCCTAGAGATGTTTCACTCAAACTCTCTCTTGAGATCTCTCAAATGCAAAGCTTAAAGTTTTGCTCACAAATCTCTTAAACAATTTTTTCCTCAAATTTCCTGATCTGTCTCTGACCTAGCCTCTACCTACACCTAATGAATATATATAGAGGAAGTGGAATGTAGGTTTAGGATTTTATGAAATCCCTCAATGGGTTTGGGCTTAGCGTTGAAGAAGGAAGCCCAGCAGTAGTAGTAATTGTTGAAATGATATAATATTTGTTGAGTTGTTCACTTATTGGAATTTTAATAATTGATTATACAGTTACATAATCATACGAGATTTGTATTAAATAGATTAATTTTCTTCCTTATTTGCAATTGATTGACATAATCATAGGATATTGACATAATTATAGGATATTGACATAATTATAGGAGATTTGTATTAATTTTCTTTCTTATTTGCAGTTTAAAATTTGAATTTAAAAAGTTATAAAAGTCTATTATAAATCTTTCAACGCTACGCGGTCTATAGCTTATTGTTATATATTTATATTCAAATAAGACGCATTAAAAAAATTAAAATCTCTTCTAAAAGCACTGATGTGCCTCTGGCAAGTGTGATTTTTCTGTGTTAAAATTGACAAGAATTGAGTCATAAGAGAGCAATTTAAATACATATTTGCTAATTATGTTGATTCTTTGTATGTCAATAATATGCACCTTTTAGTTGTGTTTTTACAGGAAAAAGAAGTGAAATTTGAATTCAAAATTTGAATTCAAAACTGTTTTTAATTTAATTCTTTCGTTACGTAATAAAGTTTTAATTTAATTCTTCAGTTACGTAATAAAGTTTTAATTAAATCTTTACGTTATACGTTTCGGTAATAAAGTTGTAATTAATTATTCCATTACACGTTTCATCAGAGGGGTAATTTTGGAAGACGCGGCGAAACCCTAGTTGCTACCTATGTCAAAGTTCCTCTCCACACACTCCATGGCACACAATTCAGTCTTCAGAGGAAATCTCACACATTTTGATAATTCCATTCCATCTGGATCTGGAGAGACTGAAGGAGAAGGGCTCTGTGGCGTTCTTCGTTCTTCATCTTGTTCCAGTTAAAAAGGAAGAGATTCGAAAAATTGCGAGGATCAACATTTAAAGCTCATTACATCACATTTCAAACTATCCTCAATTAGCGCTGAAGCAATTAAGGAAAGAATCTGCAATCAAAGCGCTGAGTCAAAGCACAGTTGGCACTGCAGCAAATAAAGATAGGATGTTTTGTCAACATTACATCAAAATGAAGTGTCAACTATCTAAATCTTTTTACATGATAATTTATCTGAGTGATTATATAAATAATTATTGTAAATTCAATCCCACACAAAAAGCGGGAATCATTTGGTGAATGAGAAACATTACACCAACCCTGGCACTACAATGCTTTTCTCATATTTTTCTACAAATCAATTTTCAATTTTATTGTTTTATTTTTCAATCTAAAAAAGTCTTTTATTTTCAAAATTCAATTTCCATCAAATTGACAATAATTTGCTACAACTTGATTGTGGAAATGTTTTTTTGGCAACAGAGACAGAATTCTAAGGCAAATTTTTATTTTAAAAAATAATATATTTTTCTTTATTAAAATATTGTTATGGGCCCATGTAAAAGGCTCATATTCTAGAAGGTTCAAGAAATAATAACGGAAAGAAAAAAATTAATGCAAATAAAGGAAAGGATTGTTAATTATTGCGAATCCTATTACGTCAGCCTAGGTAGCACCGACACTGACACGGGACACGTGACACGATAACATCTTTTTACACCCCGACATTAATAAAAAATGTTAGATTTCGACACGTTAGGACACGTTTTGATATTAAATAATATTTTTAATTTATGTGGTGTATTTTATTGTTTTATTTTTCAATAAAATACAATAATTTAATAAAAAATGAATTTATACTTATAATATTTATAAATTTTGCAAAAAAAACATAAAATAAAAAAATTAAGGCAAATAAAGGAAAGGATTGTTAATTATTGCGAATCCTATTAGACGTCAGCTATGTACTTGGACACAGGCAATGTCCAGAATTCCATTACCCATGTGCAAACTCTATAAATTAAAGGTAAAGCCTACAAGTATAACATTATCTCTCTATTTATTGTTATGTTATCACTATGCACACACATCATCGCTTTGGCTAACGCTCGTATTCCTAAAACAAAGTGATCTCCCACATTCAAAAATATATAACCTATAAATATATGAGAGAGTTCCTAAATTCAAGATCAACATACTAGTCTCTAACTAGACGTCTCTATCCCTTCAACATAACATATACTTAATTTTTTACTTATTACTATTTAATTATAAATTATTTTAAAATTGTTTTACATTAATCTTTTATTTTCAATTATTTATATTCTCAAAATAATTTTTAAAACTTTTATTCTTAAAATAAATTTTATCACCCAAATTTTTTATTGCTTTAGACTTTCAAAATACTTCAATTTAATCTTTTTTACATTAATTAATATTCTCAAATCTCACTAGTCACACTCTAAAAGTACACAATCTCGATAGTAGTTTAATCTTCTAGGTCTATTTTGCTTTAAGGAATGACACGTATTATTCTGAACTTCTTTTTTTATAAGTTTAATTTTTCAAAATTAATTATACATGTCTTTTTGTATTTCTAATAATATTTTCCCTTTTAATATAGGCTTTAATGTTTCTACTTTCTACGGTGAGTGAATGTAGATAAATTATCTACATTCATTCTGAAAATGACGTCGATTTGGGTTAAAAAATTAAAAATTATAATGAAAAAGAATACTATAATATTAAAATAAATTATAATTACAAAAATATCTTGATTTTCGCCCCAAAATGACATCGTTTTGGATTCAATGTAAATAACTTATCTACATTGGCTGCAGAAAAATCGAACCCTTTAATATATCATTATTATATTTTAGCTAAATTAATTATTTTTTAGTACATAATTAATTATTTATATGTTTGTTATAATTTTAAATACTTTTTCATTTTTATTTTTAAAATCTTCCTAAATTTAAAATACACATAGAATATAAAAATATACTTGCTAATAATTAATAACGTAATATATCGGGCTTTTTGACCCTTTTGCCCTTCATTAATTAATTAATAATCATTTTCACTCTTATCCAAAACTATCTACCAATCTGCCCATCTTTAATCGATTAACTTGAAGATTTAATCGATTAAATGGTCAAAACTGGCAAAAAATGTTGACTTGAAGATTTAATCGATTAAATATCCCTTTTAACCGATTAAATATCCCTCTTAATTGATTTAATCGATTAAAATTTATATTTAATCAATTAAATATCTCAAATGAGCGTGAAAGCATTGATTGAATGAGACAAACACGATATTGGAGGTTATTTGAATTTTATGTAATAGGAGTTGATTGTGATTTGTATTTAATATGAGCTGATTGCGTCCTATTAAATACAAAACGCAATCAGCTCCTATTAAATACAAAACACAATCAGCTCCTATTAAATACAAATCGCAATCAACTCCTATTACATTAAATTCAAAATTCAAATAATCTTCAATACATGGAAAACTGATTAAGATTTTGCTAAGTATTTTATGATGAATATGCAAGACGGGAAGGGTTCGTTGTTCGCCTTTATCGTTGTCATCATTCCGAGGTTGACAATAGGATCATTTCGCGCCGTTTTTCATGTAATAAGCAAGGTTTTCATGTGAGAGGTAGTAATGGAGCCAGGCTTGTTTATGTAAATCAATCCAGTTTCCAAAAATCATTTTTCTTTTCGTGCTATTGTTAAATCAAACCAGTAACAGTGTTTGTTTTTGCTTATCTATGCAAAAGGACAAAAAAATAGTGTTTGGTTATCTATGCTTGTTGATTTGCTTCATATGCATGAAATCTGCTTTTGTTTATGGAGGAGATTTGACCTTTGTTGCATGTTGGGAGATTTAATTGATTAACTTTTTGCTAGTTTTGACCATTTAATCCGATTAAATCTTCAAAATTTTTGCTTAATCGATTTTGACCATTTAATCGATTAAATCTTTTAATTTAATCTATTAAATCTTTAATTTAATCGATTAAAGAGGGGCAGATTGGTAGATAATTTTGAATAATTAACTAATGAAGGGTAAAAGGGTCAAATAGCCAAAATGTTCCTGTCGAAAGTTTTGATGAAATTTAGATTCTATAAAGAATTTTGACTGAAATTTTTGTCCCTTTAAAATTTATGTTAGTGATTATGACAAAATCTTGTTCTGTCTCTAATTTTGTCTCTAGATTTTCAACGGAAATTTTTTCGTCTCCATTTTCAATGTAATATTATTTTGGTCAAAAATTTCATCTATTTTCGACGAAATATTTTTCAGCGATAAATTCTTTCGGTATATGAGACTTTTCTAATGATATCACATTTATGTAATTTTCACATTTTAATGCTATGGGCATATAAGTAATTTTTAATATTCCCCCCTCAAATCTACCGAATTTGGGAAACTTTAATTTTAAGGGTGAAAAGATTTTGGAGGATTTTGCAAAAATCTCCAATTTCCTTCTCCTATTTTTTTAAACTCACAAAAAACTAAACAAAGCAAAATATTAATAAAATTTCAAAATTTTATTGAGATATTTGTTGAAATAGATTGTGGTCAATCTTCATTACCTTTATTTACATGCCAATTTGCTTATATGTCTTAAAAGGGTTTGTCTTTGTGTGAGGTTGACACGTTTTTTTTTTTTTTTTTTTTATCTTAATTTTTTTATAAACATTTTAATTTTATTTTGCTAACTAAATATAAAAGAAAAAAATTTATAAATTGATTTTTCCTGTTATGAAATCATTTTGAAAAATACGAAAAGAATATTTATATTTAAGAAATTTAAAGTTGACATACTTGTGCTAGCAAAATAAACAGCCATATATATTAAGCACAGCATAGCAAGTGCATAACAAGCAAGTCCTTTTTAATAACGTTTCTTGGAAGAGCTACCACGAGAACAGTTTATGTGAAAACAGAGAGAAGACCAAGAAAGAATCTCACAGCAAGGATGACTCTGACCTACAACAGGAAAAGACAATGATGGCATAAAAACCATAAACATGAAAATATGCAATCTGTAATCAATCAATATGTAAGCAAAGCTGAAATCTTACCTTTTCCTCAGCAAACAACCATGAAGCTGGTCGACCCACTATTTCATGAAACAAAAGGTACAAATACGACCGAAGAGCAAACTGTGAACTGCAATATGCATACACCACTTGTCATTTGTCAACACCATGGAGAAAATTGGCCCGAACTGAAGCTACCATTATTTTATTTTATTTTATTTTTGTAATACTTCATTTAATTAATTTCTTCCAAATTATACACAAAACCCAATAAGGGCATCATCAAAATGATCTTTTTCCTCTCATCTACTAGCTACATGCATATAATGTAAGTCATCAAAATCAAAACTTTTTCTCTTCTCCCACCACCCATCTTTTAAAAAATGAACCCCAAAAGCTTCCCAACCAATAATAAAAGGAAAAATAGTAAAATACAACACAACCCCATTATTAACTTGAATACAAAAACAGCATCAGAAAAAAATAAAAATAAAAATTTTAAAAGGAAAGAATTTGGTTCCAGCAGGGCACCTGCTAATCAAATAATGATATCTGGTAAAAGTGAAAAGATAAATGTTATTTTCACATCATATTAACACGTGGTTTTTTTTTTTTGTTGTTGCGAAAATGAGCTAAATGTTCAAAAACCAACATATATTTTTGAACGAAATATAGTGTGTAGTTTATTCAAGAAAGCCATAATGTCAAAAACATGTTATTTAGATTTGCTATAGTCATATTCAAGAATGTTACTCTCATAAGTGCATGGAAGATAACTCAGTGGTGAAACAACACAAAAAGTTTGATTACCCATTTTCAAGCTAAACATGAATTGAATCTAGAGATAACTGAAGATTGAAACTACACTTAGAATATGCAGAATGTCTTCATCTACTATGCTGGACTTGGTGTTACAAATTGCACTGAACATGATTAATAAACTGAATTGCTTGTGTGGGAGAAAGTAGGACAACATTCATTACAACAAGGTAGAAATTTAAGCTGATTAGAACTAAATCAAATATTCAACAACAGATGAGGAAAATCCTACAAACTTACTGTCTCTAACAAAAATGGTTTTCTTGTGAATCCACCATTTTCCCTTTTATTTGGGTATTCTTTTAAGCAACTTATACATGCCAAAAACATTCTTCTCATACCAAAGGTAAGGAATGAAAAAAGACCTATACAAAGGTGGTGAAAGCTCCCGGTCCAGATAAGGCAATGCAGCAATAGCCTGAAATATACATACAATGATACAATATCCAAACAATTAAAAGAAGATATTAGCATTCAATATGAGAAATTTCAAGAATGACTTCTACCTCCCATGTTGACAAATCACTTCCACGAGTCAAGTAAGGCCGCTTTAGCTGCAGCTCGACAAGGTAAGTACATGCATCAATATCATGGAGCTGCCAAATCAATGTTAGTCACAAGTCAGTTTCCTTCTAACAAAAATTAAAATAGAACAAAGAACTAACAGTCTAGCTGGAATGAATCCACTTATGTGAAAAATCTTAGCCATTTAATGATAGATCAACGGCCAGCAACTAAAATGACAATTTCTCTTATTCGTTTTATGAGCTTTGTGATCAATATTGTGACCAGAGATAAGTCAATGAATGACTATGATTTCTCACATAACGTGGTCATGTTAAAAAGAGACATAAGAGAATTCATTCGCCAGTCTAGCACCAATGTATGCAGTTAAAGAGGACATACGTATTGTTCATTTGATGCCTTGTTCTTATCGTTAAAATACGGCGGTGCTGCTGCAGTCCCACCTAGGGTAGAATTAAACTGGAAGGGAAGAAGACCTCGGAACCCATCATCAATCCATCGAACCTCTCCCACATAATCTGGGATGAAAAATGATGATGGAAAGCGGTGCCATTCACTTCCAACACAAAGTACAGAACCTGCAATACAAAAGGAAAAAAATAATACATAATTCTGATGTTTTTGTCTAAAAATATCCAAGAAACTGGTCCCCCCCCTCCTCCCCGCCCCCCGCAGTGAAGACGGAATATCACTGATGTATTACCAAATTTGAGTTTCATACTTCAATGGACATTTGACACAGAAGCTTTCAATAAATAGTGAGATTTCGCTGAGACTAGAAGGTAATGACAAAATGTAACATTGCCTAGAAGAGGGATCAATGACAGAACTAAACCAAATAAGGAGGAAAGTAAACAAAGTTGTAAAAAAAATTTGCAATAGAAAACTTCAATTTGAGCAAGCACAAGAAATGAGTTAGTTGATTGTAATCAAAAGTCATAATGCATATTGAAGTAATAGTTAGACTCCAAGTTAATTACAATACTTCAGTTTCATGAACATATTTTATTAGTAATTCATTTTCCGGATAAATTAAAAAAAGTAAAACTATCAAGGAGTCTGCAAATTTAAGCACCACAGCAGTCTTAGTTTCTTGAAGTACCCTTTAGTTCCATTTTTCTGTGAATCCTTCTGCTGAAGACAAAATATTCCTTACAAATTGTAGGCTTCAATATACACATGACCTAATCATTTCTCCATTTAATCACAATTAAAATGTTTTCAGCCACCATACAAAAATAAATAAACAAAGCCACCAAAATATTCGACCCTCACCGTTTTCTGCATAGCCATGGTGCTCTAAAATCTTGTAAACCCCCAAGGGAGCTGAGTAACCATTAGTCAGAGAAAATGTACGAGCGTGAGAGGAATATAATATCAGACTGAGAAACACTGGTCTCAGAAATTTGGCTACCTGCATTTAGCAAGAGTGACATTCAGAATGTACTTATTGCTTCCACATCAGATAAATAAAGATCTATCTGAATCTCACGTAAATTGATAATCTCACCATCACTATTATAGAATTATCGTTTGGATCATATTTGTTACGGAAAAGATCAGGGAAACTCTCAATGAAAGCTGAAGCAGCAACACAAATAAGTGGATATATTGGATAAAGGAACCTGCATGTAAAAGGCATACAGGAAGAAGGATGGGGAAAAAAATCAGTTATCCATGTCGGTGTAACTGTAAATTTTATAATAACACAATCAAATAAGAAAACAATAATTAATTCACCCAAATGCACAAGATGAAGAAATAATTCTAAATGAGTACCCCATCCTCTACTGTTTATCTTCTGAAGCGCACAAATTATCATAATAATTGCTATACCAATGTGGAGGATAACTAAACCATGATCATCAAATCCAGTTACAGTGTCTAGCTTAGATTTATCCGAAGGGAGAGCAACACCCACCTCTATTCAGGAGTGAAGAACTAGGAGTGAATTCCCGTAATGAACAACTAATCCAACTAGATACACACACAGAAAAGGACGTAGATTTCTGCAACTGTTTTTTAATTAAGGATAGGCCCGCCTAATTATAATAATAATAATAATAATAATAATAATAAACTTCTAGAAGACATGCTTTCAATAAATTGGAGATGCCCACGAAACTAAACTAAAGTTTTGGTAATTCCAAATTACTTCCCTCAGTTTGTCAATGAATGCACAAAAGAAAATTTGCAATAATGTAAATATTTTGGAAATTGACTTCACTGCAACTTCAAATTGAGTGTCTCATTCACTATAAGCTAGTAATCAATTAATAAGGTTCCAGGTTTCTTAACTATAGGTGAGTGCACCAATTCAAAGACAATTCCTGTCTTTCTAAACCTAAACTGAACTAACTAAACTCTCATTCCTAAATGACGCAATCCTAACAATAATCCCATGCATCGCGTGGGTATTTTTAAATATAAGTAAATTTTGAAAGAAAAAATATATAAAGAGAAAAAATGTTTAAATTTATAATGGGTATATGCACGATTAAGGTTGAACCTAAAAGCTATAGATTAAAAAAGCAAAAAAAGGTCATAAGCATAATTATTTCAAAAGAATTAGAATTTAAAATTTTAAAGAATAGAAGTTAAGAATGATATGTCATTCTTTAAAGGAGAGTAGATTAAGAGATCAAACCACTCTCAAAAGAGTGTGCTCTAATTTAATATATAGGTGCGCATTGGAGATTACAAAAAATAGAATGTAGTTAGATTTGTATAAACCAAAGTTAGTGTTGATTTCAATGTCATAACATAAAAATATAATGATAGACATGGTGTGTGCATTGTGCAAGAGTAAAGAACATGTTTGCCTCAAATAACATAGTACGATTAAATTTGAAACAGAAGACCAGGTAAACTTTTTGCCAAACCTTTCTTCTTTATGTGGCTGCAAAGACATAAACCCCAGCCAAATATACAACGGAGATATCACAATCAGTAGGTCTGGTGCATATTTCTTCTTTGCAATAGGCAAAATTCCCAAGAACAGAAGAGCAAGAACAAAACAAAAGTTGAAATTGTTAAATCCATTCCTCAGATAAAAAAGAAGCCCTTCAGTCCCGTACAGATGGCTTTCCCCGCCTCCAGCTACGTTGTATATTAAAAGATTCAAGACAGATGAAGTCCACTTTCCATAATAGTAAAAGTCAATAACTATTGACAATGCCTGTAAAAAATTAAAATATGCTACCATTGTAAAGGATATGACATTTAACAACATAATAAGATGTAAGCACAACTATATACTATATACAACATTAGATGGTATAGGCATAATTTACAGGCCAAAGAAGGTCAATGTGAGAAAGAAAAAAAACTGACTTACAAGGAGAATAACTGATGTGACAGCCCCAGCAATGAATGCCTGTTTGAATTTTCTAGATAAAGAATAAAGTGTCACCGGAAGGAAAGCCAATATTGAGAATGGCCAGCCAAGTATTACCCAACAGCAGCAGCAGCAACTGCTGAAGCAGGTCTATCAAGAAGAAATAAACCTGATGCAAGAGACATTGCGTACATAGAAAACGAACTTGGCAAGAAACCTAGAGAAAACAGACAATTGATAAAGAAGAACATTAGCAAAACTGAGCTCCACATCTCAGATGGAATACTGAATCTGGAAATACATAATACTTGGTCAACCTTTATTTATATGCCAATTTGCTTATATGTCTTAAAAGGGTTTGCGTTTGGGTGAGGTATGTATAAATGACAAGAGAACAAGGATGACGATAAGAAATCATTTTGAAAAAAGAAAAGAAAAAAAGAAACCAAAGTTGACGACATACTTGTGCTAGCAAAGAAACAGCCACTAGTTAAGCACAGCATAGCAAGTGCATAACAAGCAAGTCGTTTTCCATACTTTCTTGAAAGAGCTACCACGAGAATTCTGTGAAAACAGAGAGAAGACCAAGAAAGAATCTCACAGCATAGAATACTCTCACCTACAACAGGAAAAGACAATGATGGCATAAAAACCATAAACATGAAAATATGCAATCTGTAATCAATCAATATGTAAGCAAAGCTGAAATCTTACCTTTTCCTCAGCATACAACCATGAAGCTGGTCGACCCACTATTTCATGAAACAAAAGGTACAAATACGACCGAAGAGCAAACTGTGAACTGCAATATGCATACACCACTTGTCATTTGTCAACACCATGGAGAAAATTGGCCCGAACTGAAGCTACCATTATTTTAATTTATTTTTGTAATACTTCATTTAATTAATTTCTTCCAAATTATACACAAAACCCAATAAGGGCATCATCAAAATGATCTTTTTCCTCTCATCTACTAGCTACATGCATATAACGTAAGAAATCAAAATCAAAACTTTTTCTCTTCTCCCACCACCCATCTTTTCAAAAATGAACCCCAAAAGCTTCCCAACCACTAATAAAAAGAAAAAATAGTAAAATACAACACAACCCCATTATTAACTTGAATACAAAAACAGCATCAGAAAAAGATAAAAAATAAAAATAAAAAATGAATGAACATTGTGTGTGTACCTATATTCCCATGTCTGGAAGCCATTTTTGTAGAGAAGGTAATGAAGGGGTTCCCAGTAATTGAAAACCTCGTCACAATCGTGGATGATGTTGGAGGTTGCACTCGTGTACCTCAAAAATCCCAAAGCCAGAAACGGCAACAACCACCCCAACCCTTTGTCTTCGCCGTCCGATTTCTGGGGCTTGTCGAGCTTCGTGTACGGCTGAGATGGCGCCGAATCAGAAGGCTGAGAGCGTCTCTGCCTCATCGAGTTCGAAAGGGCCATCGCCATGGCTTCAAGTTTTTTGGGACTTCGAAATGAAAATGAAAATGAAAATGAAATGCAATCCTTTATTCTTTTTCTCTTCTCTTAACCCTAAACACTTTCTTTCAAAAGATTGAAAATTGAAACCATCCCATTCATTATTCACTCCCTTCCTTCCTTCCAAAGCAAATCCTTCCAAAGCAAATATGCATCCACAGTATTAATTCAGGCGTCTCACTTCCCAAGGGAGAGTCATATATACCATAAGGGGCATTTTTCAGAATCATTAGAAAACTGAATTTTTTTAAATTCTTAATTTTCGAATATTTATCATAAATTGAATATTTTTATCATATTTTTAAAAATCGAGATTTCAGGATAAAAAAAATTTCTCTATATCCAACGCGCTCTAATAATTTCATCGTATCTAATAATTTCATCGTAGGGAAATAGTTCCTAGTCTTAAAATTTTGCAAAGTCGTGTTATATAAAAGTTGTTTCTATCTTTTTCTTTATTCTTATGCATATTAAATATGAGTTTTATAATTCTAATGTTGAAGGAGAATTGAAATCTTATATTATAGAGATAAAAAACATGTGGGATCTATTTGTTAGAAAAAAATTATATATAAGACCCATGTCAGCATGGAAATCGAAGAGTGTGTAGGAAATTTGAATTCTCATATTAAATAAATGACAATTATAAAACCCATTAAATATTTGTGACTCTCTCAAAATTCAATATAGAATCAAAATTTGTACATAACAAGTTTTTTCTGTTATGCATCACTAACTCTTTAAGTTTACAAATTCATGCAGCCACAGTTCATGCTAGCTCGACCCTGAAAACACTTTCACTTACTTTCATTCACTAAGCACTCCTTAAATGGAGTCATCATTGGAATCCATTATCGAAGTTAAAGAAGAGCTCATGGTTTCACCGTCATATGGTGGAAACCCAACTCGCAGAACTGCCTTTTTTCTGAAACCTTGTATGAGTAGCATCAAAGAGTCAGCATGTGACTTTCTTCTTCCCCTTTCCAAGGCCACTTCAAATCCTGCAAAGCTGCCAATTAAAGTGAGATATAATGGATGGAGAAACCCACAAGAAGAATGGAAAACATGGGTCCAACAACTGCAACCCAAGTATGAATATCTTTGGATAAAAGCGGGGATAGACAAAGCTATCAAAGCCTCTACATATGAAATCCACAGGAATGATGAGTTGATTCTTGAGCTTGCTCAAAGATGGTGTTCAAAGACCAACACATTCATATTTCCTTGGGGAGAAGCAACCATCACTTTGGAAGATATTAAGGTTTGTTGGGGTTACTCAGTTATGGGAGCTTCTGTTTGTAAGCCTTTTGAGACCAATGAGCAAAAGGAAACAGAAGCGGAACTAGTTGCTGCAAGAAGAATTTTTAATAGCACTAAAGTCAGAAAGGTTCTTCATAAGCCTTGGATGATGCATTTCATGAAGAATGAAAGCAAAGTGGAGCACGAGGCTTTTTTGGTTCTATGGTTGTCAAGGTTTGTATTCCCTGCAAATTCACCTGACCCCATTTTGAAAAGCGTTGTCCCTATTGCCATACATCTAGCTAGAGGAACTGAAATGGCTCTTGCTCCTGCTGTTTTAGCAAGCATTTATAGGGACTTGAGTTTGCTCAACAGCAACATCAACAATGCCACAATTAAGTGTAGAGGTAATCTATCTCTATCTCTATCTCTATGGACACCTTTTCAATTGGTTCAAATATGGGCATTGGAGAGATTTAAAGCTCTGCAGCCACATCCACATGCAATTAAGCAAGGCCAACCATGGTTGGCTAGATGGGACAGAGTGAAAATGTTGACAAATAAAAACTTGAAATTGACTTTGGATTCTGCTGGTGCTAGAAATGGCTTTCTATGGCGACCATATAAGAATTCACCATCCCTTTAGGTTTACAATGAAAGGTATACATACATGGTTTCAAACCTTCCTTTGATTCATGTTTATCTTTTCATACTAGTAAGGATTTCACTCATTTTTTATTTTTTTTTATGAAATTGTAGAATTGCCCGGGGTTCGGTGGGTCCTTCCTGATTCATATTTGAAAGTTAGGGAAAAGGATTATGGAGGTAAGGTCTCTTGTTCTGTTCTTTTGTCTTTAATATGGATTCGATATCTGATGTATGAATATTCTTGACTGTGTGTCTTTAGCAATATAGGGAATAATATGTTCAGGACTCCTAAAATATTGTTAGGTAGCATAAACATAGCATAGCGTGTTATTAATTCCGGGTTTTGTTTTATATTGGGATTGGAATGTAACCTTTTGTCACATTAACATAGCATGTCATATTATTTTTGCTGCAGAAGGGCTATAAGCTCATGATTTGTGGACTTTTCTGTTTTCATTATCAGGTGAGCCCTTTATAAATGGGCAAGCAGTTCCTTATGATCCCAAGTATCATGAGGAGTGGGTTAGGAACAATGCTCGTGCTAATGAGAGGAACAGGCGCAATGACAGGCCTCGTAATGCTGACAGGTCAAGAAACTTTGATAGGAGGAGGGAAAATGTTGTGAACAGAGACATGCAGGGTAGGCCTCCTATGCCAAATGCTGGCCCTAATATGGCTGGTGCACCTCCAAGCAATGCAGTTGGATTCCCTCCCAACAATGCGGGTGGTTATGGTCCTCCTAGCAACATGGGTGGTCCTCCTCCCAGCAACCCAGGTGGATATGCCCCTCCAAATTCAGGTGGATATGCCCCTCCAAATGCAGGTGGGTATGCTCCTCCCAGCAACATGGGTGGCCCCCCTCCGAGCGGCCCAGGTGGTTATGGCCCTCCAAATGCAGGCGGATATACTCCTCCCAATGCAGCAGGTGGTTATCCTCCCCCTAACATGGGCGGAGCCCCTCCTCCTAATATGGGCAGACCCCCTCCTCCTAATGCTGGCTATGGTCCCATGGGTGGTATGCCGAATAACTACACTGGCAACACAGGAGGGATGCCACCAAACCAGAACATGGGAGGGTTTCCACCAAATGCAGGATGGTCAAATAATACTCCCAATAGAGACACCCCGAACATGGATGTAGGAGGAGCAGCTGGCAGGAACCCATATAACGCATGAGATGTGATATGAAGAGATTCTTGTTGCCATTGTAGATAATAACGAAGAATGGTGTCCAAAACAACATTGAGTTTGTCATATTTCTGAAGGAAGTAGAATTTGTTAGTCTTATTTTATTGTTACTCAGTACTCTACTTGCTAATGAACCTACATGTTTTTTATATTAAGTTACAATTTTTGAAGATTATATATGATCATTTTGTATGGGAATCTTAACAGTCTAATTTGTTATATGATTTGCATGCGTATTGAATGGGTAATAATAAATGTTTAGTGTCTTACGTAGTCTTTTTTATCCAAAACAGCTGAAATATGGGAGAAGCTGCTGGTTTTTGTTATTGAACGAGTCCTCTGTATGAAAAGAAAAATATTATCCTTGTTTATTATTATATATAGCCTTTTTCTTGCGCGGAATGTGGGTTCTCCGTCTGTGTCTCGTCTTTTTACTCAAAGTTAGGGTTAAGCTTTTAGTGAAAAAAGCCTCTTTTTTTCTTTATCTGCAATGGGGGGAAAAGAGAAAGAACAGTTTTAGTGTTCAATTGGTCTTGTGTAAGTGATGTCTTCTTATTATGATTGTTACAGTTCAGTGATTAAAATGGAGATCCTTAAAGTCCACTATGCTTCGATCTCCATTTCCACTTCCTCTTGTTTGTGCCTCTCATGTTTACGTCTTGAAACAACACCGTTAATTCGGATTTAGACAAATCAGTTTTCAGGAGCAGTTGAGTTTGCTTTCCACGTGACTATAAACACTGTTCGTGATTCAACATTTTCGCTTTAATTCTAGAACCATCAACAATAGGAAAATATTTATTATGCTGTAAGATAACCCGATGATTTGATGCTTCCTCCTACAACATTAATTCTTTCTTTTTTTTTACTCCTTTATTTATATATATATATATATATATATATATATATATATATATATATATATTAAAAAGTTTTTGAAGAGAGAAAATGTTAATCTTTTGGTAGTGAAAAATTTTGATAGTAAGAATATCCCTATCTCGTTATATATATATATATATATATATATATATATATATATATATTTTTTTTTTTGAATTTTGTCCTCTTATTTACAAGGACCACCTAAAAAATGGTGGTCCGGACCACGATAAATTCTCTCCAACAATAGAATAGTCAAGCGGCAGTAAAGACGTAAATAATGCATTTGCAAGTTAAGACTGCAAAATTTAGAAAACAATCAAATTGCAAATGTGCGAGTAAGACTGCAAATATTCTCCCAGTTGCTAATAAGCAAGTAAGGCTGCAAATATTACCCTTTTTGGAATTTTGTTGAACCATGAACAATGACTCAAAAGCCTGTGTGTTGTAGCACTTAATGTCCCTAAAAATGCTTCTGGCTCTGGCTTGATTAAAGGGTCCCCCACGTTGAAAATCTGCGATCAATTTACACTGGACCTATTTCTGAAGAACCACTGTTATCGAGTGTTGAAAATGAAGACAATACATCCCAACAGGGTTGGAGATGAGCGAGAGTTATCTGGAGTTTATATAATTTACAGCGCATTTTAAATTAACTCATCATACAAGAAGATTCACAAGCTGGCATAGTAGACTGGAACTTGTCATGGATATAATAATTGGGCCTGCATGGAATTTTCAAGATCCTAAGACAACAAAATTCACAATCAGCACACACAGCCGAGCGCGGACCTACATGGCATGTATATGCTCTCAAAAAATATATAATATACTTCATTTTTTTGTAACCGTTTATATATGTTTTCTGTTTTTAGATTGTGATTTTCTTACTTTTCACTGTTGACATGGGCACATACAATGAAACAACCTATGTTTTTATGGTTGTTTATATCTTATTTGAAATATATTTGCTATCGAATTTTCTCGATTTTCACCCCCTTATAATTTTCTGGGTCCGCCACTGCACACAGCTAGGAGAGATATGAGTGATTCCGTGAAATGATGTGCGGATTCTACACACTGATTGGTTGTAACATAAGATGCAAAGGGGTTATCACTTATCAGAGACAATAGCGGGAGATGGATATTTTTTTTTTCATATCTGGTAAAGTGACATTACCGAAAATATTTTTGTTCTAGTGGGTCTTTTTTCACTTCCCAAAGTGCTGTTCCATGTATCTTCTTCTCTACTACCATCATCACCTTTAAACTAAGCTTCCTAGTGGTGGGTCTTGTTTTTTTTTCCTCAGAGGTTCTCTTTGGTGTAAAATTGCATTCTTTTCTCCTTCATGTTCAGCCTGTTGAACAAAATCGGAACAATGACCATTTTGCCACGCCTGGCCAAAAAAATTACCAGACTACCACGCTAACAGTCAATTTTTCCAGAATGCCACGTGGCATAATTCGCTATACTGTGTAGCGAAATATGCTAAATGACATGTGTCAATCAGGTAGTAATTCGCTACACTGTGTAGCGAATTATGTTCGCGAATGATTGTTTGACACATGTCACACTTTCTCAGGAAACAACTGACATGTTATAATTCCCTACACTGTGTAGTGAATTTAGTCTGTAATATAACCACGTGTCACAAAGTTATTGGCCACGAAATTCGCTCTCAGTGGTGGCGAATTATGACACGTGGCAGTTTGGTAAAAAATACTGTTCGCATGTCATTTGGGTAAAATTTTTGACAAAATGTGACATTTTGTTCACTGTTCTAACAAAATCTTCTAGTTAGTTTACTTGTGGAAGATAATGTTTGATTCCCTTGAAAGTCTTAGAAGTCTGAAGGAACTGTTTTTTGACTCTGTTGGGTGTTTTTTTCTTCTTTTTGAATTGGGTTAGTTCAAAATTAGTGCGAAGTTTGATGCTCACCTTCATCAAATTTGGTGCATGATGCTCAAAACTGATTCATGTTAGGTATAACTCATACTTCGTATGCTGATGATGGTCTTTGTTGTCGGGCTCAGCAAAAAAGACAATTGGGGTCCCGTTTCCAGATGAGCAGGCGGGGGTTCGGGGGCAGCTCCCAGGTCCGTAGAGGCTAGGTACTATTGTGAGATTTATTGTAATCTTCTTAGTAGTTTGGGCTTGGAATTATAAATAGCTATTGTTAAGATTTTCTAATCCTATTTATATTTTCCTTGAAAACCGAGTGATCCATAACGAGAGGAGGTGATGAAGTGAATATAGTACAGACAAGCTGGACATAGCATATATTAGGTAAATCAGGATAGTGTCAATCTCTCTTCTCTCTTCTCTTTTCTCTTTTCTATTTTTTCAATTTTGTGTGATTGTCCATTTCCAACGATTTAAAGACATGTTTTTACCTTTATCTCGTGGTTGTTTCCTGGTTTTTGTTCATCCCAAACACACATGAACTAGAAGCAGCTCAGACCAAAGCCTAGTTAGAATTAAGGATTTATAAAATGACAATGGATATTTATGTAGCTTTCTTCATCTGCACATATGAGCATTAAATGTGAAGATGATACAGTAACCGAACTTGAAATTATGGATGATAAACCTGTGAATGCATCATGGTTCAATGGAAAAGAGGATACAGGAAAAGGAAACAACACCTTTGGAAAGTGAAAAAAGACCCACTGGTCCTCTCAACAAGTGACATACTTTTTTAATAACGGATCCTAGACATACATGATACAACGCTGGACACTTGGCAAAAAAACTCCTTTTTGTTGACTACGGATCCTTAAACGAAGGAAAAATTTTCATTACTCCTTTCCCACGTGCTCTCGGTCAATAGAAGGTCAAAAGAAAAAAAATAATTTTAATAATATATCCTTATAAAAGAT
Source organism: Gastrolobium villosum (assembly GCA_032173675.1). NCBI lineage: Eukaryota > Viridiplantae > Streptophyta > Magnoliopsida > Fabales > Fabaceae > Gastrolobium > Gastrolobium villosum. The sequence goes on along the minus strand of JAVKPL010008294.1, from coordinate 3,248 downwards.
AGAAGATTATACTATGTTATCTCTTAACTGTTGATTTTCATCCATCAATGATTATAATTTATTGGAAATTAAATTTAATGGGTTAAATCAACGGTTAAGATCTAAAATAATATCAGCTTATATTCTTTAAAATGACGTATGTTATTCCCTATATATATTATATATTTCCCGAAATATAGTGTAATTGAGAAAATATTTTCCATGCAACACGAAAAATGTTTTTCTCGTAGTTTGATGGGGAAATTGAATCTGTATTTACTGCAGATTACTATTAGTAGCTACTGATAGAGAAATGATGCAGGTCCCATAAAAAAAAAAATTAAGATAGGACCATCATAATTTTGTGTATCACATGCTACAGATAATAATATGTAATAGCTGCATATTCGATTTTTCCATTGTTTTATAGTTAGTTTTTCTTTTAAAAAATTTCTAAGCATACATTTAATATTTATTTATTTTTCATTTTATATATATATTATTAAAAAAAATAATAAAAGCATATTTACTTATTTATTATTAGGATAAATGAATTGTTAGATTAGATAACGTAACAAAATATTTTAACTGACGGTTATGAGTGGTTTTATCTCTTAACTTTTCTTTCTCAACTCTCCTCTTTTCCTGTTATTCTCCGCTCGTTTTGTGTTTGTGTGCTGCCTGCTATTTTAATCTTTAATTTTAATTTTGTAATATTTTTAATCAATTTAATTTTTGAATATTTTTAATCAATTTAATGCTTCTTCCTCCCATTCTCTCTCTACTAGCCTCACTGATTCATATATTATTTTCATTTCAGGGGAATCGTGTCGCGTTTTTCTGTGATGGATTGCACCCAAATTGTACCCGCCTTTGAAAATTCTTGTTTCTATTTTTCTTTTTTAATTTTTGTTTTGTTTCGTTTTAGTTGACGTCACTATAATTCGTTGATCAGAAGGTTTTGATTAACAGTGCTCCGGATTCAGTGGGTGTGAAAATTTTCCGTTTTGCAATTAGGAGAGGGGTGGTGATGTGTAAATGTTATTAATTTTTAAATTTTAATGTCAGAATTAATTTAATGATAATGTTAACTTGGATGTGCACAGATGGTCACAACAACATATACCTATGTCTCCGATGATTAAGCTGCAGTGTTTCAAGTTATTTGCAGCTTAATGTCGGGATAGCTATGATCGTTTCATGAAACTTAACATAATTTCCACTTACCCTTAAAATTAAAACCGATCACATGTTTAACATTGTAAGAAATAAGAACACAAACAATCAAAGTAGCTATCCCATATATATCATATTCAATTTTAAAATAAAAAGGTTGATCTCATAAATATTCTCTTAAGGCAACAATCTGTACAATATCTCTTAGAATGCAATTTGCAAGTCAGACAGACAGGAGAAACATACATCAGTATAATATATCTAGATATTTCAATAGCATTAGAATCTCCATTCAAATGCTTTTCTTCTACTAAAACTAAAACTGCTGTCCCATGAACTATGACGACGAGGCATCATTGTTTTGCCTTTTTGTACGCTTCTTGCGGCAAGGACAAGGACTGAAAGCATCTGTATTTATCTGGATGTCTTTCCTTTTCGGTCTCCTTTGCACGTGCAAGAATTCATTTGCTACAAATTCCAATGCTCTAACACTCAAACATCGGTTTCTTGTGCTCTGCCTCCTGGGATTTATATTAGGTGGCTGTCCCACAGATGGATCATTTGCATGCCCATCTTCCTCCACCATTGCCATCATTTCACCATTTTCAGGCTTAGATAATGCCAGTTCTTCTGCTGATCCCAAACCTCCTGTGGATTTCTCAATGATGTGGCTTGACTCTGCCATGGCACAAGCAGTCAATCTCCTCTTTTTAATGGGAAGAACTGCATCTGCATCATCAGAATGACTCCTCCTCTTTTTAATGGGAAGAACTGCATCTGCATAATCAGAATGACCTGATCTTGGTCTCCGACTGTATTGATGCTTTATGGTCCTACTCCTCTTTAGTTGATTATCATCAGACACACAGGTCTTCTGATTTTGCTGGCTTTCTACCATCTTGCTTGCATTAATATGTGGGTTATCATATGCTTCTTTTTGGTTGGTAGCATCACGGTCAGATATGTCCTTTTGATCATCCTCATATGATCCCGTTTCTAGTTCTTCATTGCAGTTACCAACTTTAGTTTCTTCTTCAAGCTCAAGAAGATTTGGTTCAGCTACCACTTTGCTCAAGACATCACTTACAGAATCAAAGTAATGATCACCTCTAACAAGTCTTCTCCTTGAAAATTTCTCAACGCCGGGCATAAGAAAAACCAGATAATCTGTGGAGTTGACATAGCCTTGATTCTTTGGTTGTTCAGAGTGCCAACCTCTTGCCAGTAGGCGGGGCCAAACAGCTTCCCAGAATATATCTTGACTTTTGGCTCTGGTAAGTCTAATTCCACCTCTCAAAAGTTTTATTATATCACTGGGTGGAAGAGAAGACCAAGATTTGCTAGTTGGTGCTGAAAACAACCGATTGTTCTTCCCAGATTCATGAGAACTTGATGTGCCAGGGGCCATTTTATGATTTTTTCTTTTACCCAATTCATGAGAACTTGGAGAACCACTAGATGCATGCTCCATGAAATTATCCTTATAATTCTGCTGAATTGACTCCATCTGCCAAGAATCATAGGATTAAAAACTTAATAACAATAAACTGAAATCAAAGATTAAGAAGAAATATTATAAAGGAAATGTAGATTACATAACATTATCAAGGAGCATACTTCAAACATGAGTTGCAAATAGTCATAAGAGAAATGTACAGAGTTAATCCCCAGCCATTCAGAGTTAACAACTGGCCACTGGTTTTGCAAAGCATCATACTTATTGGAACAATTCAGATATTATAACACCATCAGTATTCAACTACCTATAAGGAATTTATAATTTCTTTCCTAAGTTTTCAACCCTTTTCATATTACCAATATAACAAAATGTTAGATTTCTAATTGTTTTTACTTTCAATTATTTCTCACATCACCACTGTCAAATTCTTAAAAAAATCAACTATCCATGAACTCAAAATTAGAGTAAAAGTAACAAGAGAAATTTCTCTGTAAGGAAATCTTCATTGGGGTGTAATTCCAAAAGGATTACAAAGATAAAATTAGAATACATCTGAAGCTAAGCTACAACAATCGCTAATATTAGCATCAAAATCCACAAAATGGATACCTAAATTCAGTGGCGGACCCGGTAA
>JAVKPL010008293.1:0-10973 GCA_032173675.1 Gastrolobium villosum | reverse complement strand
AGCTGAATGAGGAAGTCCAAGGAGAAGTTACGTTTGGAGATCTATCGAAGATTCCAGTTAAAGGCAAAGGTAAGATTATGATATTCACAAAGAATGGAGATAGAAAATATATTTCACATGTCTATTACATACCATCTTTGAAAAGCAATCTCCTCAGTCTTGGTCAGCTTTTAGAAAAAGGATATGATATTCATTTGAAGAATAATTCTCTCATTATGAGAAATCAGAAAGGAGAATTGATTGCAAAAGTTGATATGACAAGAAATCGTCTATTCAAGCTAAACATCCAGACAAGTGCAATAAAGTGCATGAAGACCATCATAGAAGATAGTTCGTGGTTATGGCATCTCAGATTTGGTCATCTTGGATTCACTGGCCTGAAGCTGTTATCAAAAGCAAAGATGGTAAATGGATTACCAATGATAAATCAACCTGATCAGCTGTGTGAAGGATGCATGAGAGGAAAACAACATAGACAAAGCTTTGAAGTTGGCAAATCATGGAGAGCAAAAAGACCATTGCAGTTAGTTCACTCAGATATAGCTGGTCCATTTGATATTCCATCTCTTGGAGGAAACAGGTATTATATTACCTTTATTGATGATTTTAGTAGAAAAGCTTGGGTATATATTCTTAAAGAAAAATCAGAAGCTCTTGAGAAATTCAAAGAATTCAAAGCAATGACAGAAAAGCAAAGTGGTCAGTATCTGAAGACACTCAGAACAGATAGAGGAGGTGAATACACTTCCAAATTATTTGAAGAATTTTGTAGGAAACATGGGATAATTCATCAATTGACTGCAGCCTACACGCCACAACAGAATGGTATAGCAGAAAGAAAGAACCGTACAATTCTTGATATGACAAGGAGCATGCTCAAAGAAAAGCATCTGCCAAGAACACTTTGGGCCGAAGCTGTTCAATGTGCTGCCTATCTATTGAATCGATGTCCAACAAAGAGTGTCAAGTTCAAAACACCAAATGAAGCATGGAGTGGTAGAAAGCCAGAGGTAAGCTATCTAAGAATTTTTGGTTGCATTGCATATGCCCATATTCCAGATCAGAAAAGAAAGAAGTTAGATGATAAAGGAGAAAAGTGTATCTTTACTGGCTACGAGCACAGGAGTAAAGCTTACAGATTATACAATCCCTTGACAAAAAGGGTAATCATCTCAAGAGACGTGGAGTTTGACGAAGCAGATTACTGGAGATGGAATGATGAAGAAAAAAAAGTAGAAGGGTTATTCTTTAAAGATGATGATAACTCAACAGAGCAAGCAGTTGAAGCAGACAATGATCAGACACCTCCACCAAGTCCTAATCCAATAACTCCTGCATCTACAGCCTCAACCTCAGGTAGCAGTAGTAGTAGCAACAATTCAGGGGGAGCAGCAGCAAGGATGAGAAGCTTAAGTGATATCTATGATGCTACAGATCCGGTACAAACTACCCTTGATTATTCATTATTTTGTTTAATAGCTGAATGTGATCCAATGACATATGAAGAAGCTGTAGAAGACGAAAAGTGGCAGAAAGCCATGAATGATGAAATTGCTGCAATCAAAAGAAATGACACGTGGGAGCTCACAACTATGCCTAAGAAACATAAGCCCATCGGAGTAAAGTGGGTGTACAAGACAAAGACTAATCAAGAAGGAAAAGTGGAGAAATACAAGGCAAGATTGGTAGCTAAAGGCTACAAGCAGAAATATGGAATAGATTATGATGAGGTGTTTGCACCAGTTGCAAGGATTGACACTATCAGACTTCTTACAGCAGTTGCAGCGCAAAAGCAATGGAAGATATACCAGATGGATGTAAAATCAGCATTTCTCAATGGTTACTTGGAAGAAGAAGTCTATATTGAACAACCACCGGGTTATGTTAAAAAAGGAGAAGAAAATAAAGTCTATCGGTTGAAGAAGGCACTATACGGATTGAAACAAGCTCCAAGAGCTTGGAACACAAGGATAGATGAATATTTTCATAAGAATGGATTTGTGAAGAGTCCATATGAACATGCTTTGTACACGAAGAAAAATGAAGATGGGGATATGATGATCGTGTGTCTTTATGTGGATGATATAATCTTCACAGGGAATAATCCAGGTATGTTTGTTGAATTTAAGAAAGCTATGACTAAAGAATTTGAAATGACAGATATTGGAGAAATGTCTTATTTTCTTGGAGTTGAAGTAAAACAAACAGCAGAGGGAATTTATATGTTACAAAAGAAGTATGCAGAAGAAATACTCAGTAGGTTCAGAATGAAAGATTGCAAGCCTATTTCAACACCAATAGAAGTAGGAACGAAGTTGAAAGCTGACTCAGATAGAGAACCAGTAAACCCAACACTATTCAAAAGCCTGGTCGGAAGCTTGAGGTATTTGACTTTCACTTGACCAGATATCATGTTTGCAGTTAGTCTAATGAGCAGATATATGGAGCATCCAAAGCAAGATCATTTCAGTGCAGCGAAGAGAATTTTGAGATATATCAAAGGAACCATCAGTCATGGATTATTCTATACGCATTCCCAAGATTCAAGGTTAATTGGCTATGCAGATAGTGATTATAGTGGAGATGTAGATGATCGGAAAAGCACTTCAGGATATGCTTTTCATATTGGCTTAGCAATATTTTCATGGTCATCAAAGAAACAACAGACAGTTGCTCTATCATCATGCGAAGCTGAATACATAGCCGCAGCAGCGTGCACGTGTCAAGCTATTTGGTTAAAGAATATTTTGAATGAATTTCATTATGAGCAAGAAAGTTCAATTACTATATACGTAGATAACAAGTCTGCTATATCACTTGCAAAGAATCCAGTCTCCCACAGCCGAAGCAAGCATATTGACACAAAATATCATTTTATTCGGGAGCAAGTTAAAAATAAAGTTGTGGAATTAGTCTATTGCAGAACTGAAGAACAATTGGCAGATATTTTTACGAAGCCATTGAAGACCGATGTGTTCAACAAACTCAAATATATGATTGGCATGCAAAGTCAAATTTGAGGGGGAGTGTTAGAAAATAAATTTAATTTTGCAACTTGATCCACCGCCAAACCAGAATTATGTAGAAGATAATAGATTCAATTAGAAACCAAAGATGCACCGCCACACTAGAAGGTTCTTGAAAGAAATGGAAAATGAATTGGTCAAAGGCGGTGAACTAGATTGAAGCAATAACAGGTCACAAAGCAAATGGGAAATGAAAGAACCAATACCACCGCCATGCAAGAAGAAACTACAAGCAAGAAGAAACTACAAATGTTTAGATGTCTGTAGAACATGTGTTGTCCATTAGTCTTAGTTGTCATCTTAATTATATGATAGTATAACTTTAGAATATTATATTAGGAAAGTCGGTAAAGCAAGAAGCTGTCAAAGTCGGTTAGTTGAAGTTTATATATATGAGTGTATGTATGTGAGTGATATGTATTAGAAAGAAAGAAAAGAGAAGGAAGGTAGAAAAGAAAGTGCTGCAGCACTAAGAGAAAAAAATATAGTGACCGTGTGTTGTATTTTTTCTTTTAGCCAAAATTCAATACAAAGAGATTTCTTCATCTATTATTCTTTTTATTTTCTCTAAATTTCCAACAGATTCAATCACAAACACAATTGCAAAATAGAAAAGAAAAGGGAGAGGAAATAAATGAGTTCACACGGTTTATCCTGATTCACTCAATATAGGATTAAGTCCACCAAGTTTTTGTCACTATATTTATAAGAAATCGATAATCACACAAATCGCAAACGAAAAAAGAAAGAGAGAGAGAATAGATACATAGATTTATCTTGATTTACCTAATTTAGGCTACCTACATATATTCACCTCACTTCACCTAACCGACAACAAAAGTCATTATCAGCATCTGAAGTATGAGTCATACCTAACAATATTTTCCTTATAGGTCCCCGTTGACTTTATTTGCAATAGGCAACATGAGTCGTCGTCTAGGTGCAGAATATGAACCATCCTCAATGATCATTGACAGATAATAATATTTTCTTTGAACAAATCTACTCAATTTTCGTCATATCTTTCATTTTCTATTTTTCAACCAAATTCATCAAAAATCAGTAACTCCCTCTCTTTTTCTTGTCAATCTCATCCATTGAACTTGAACATTTGAGTCTTCACTTAGAAGATGTGCTTCTCCCTCACCCATTCTTCTATATGGTTTGGTTTACTCTCTTTCCATATTATTAATTCCTCTCACTAAAAATATCTTAAGCTTTTCCTTTTGGACACACCATAAAGCAATCATGGGAATAGAAGTAAAGGTTATAGGTGCTCTTTCTGCTGCATTCTTCTACAATTATTTCACAGGTAAATCAGTTTTATATTTCCAATCCCTGAATTTTTTATTTTTTTATTTTTACTAACTCTGAGAATGCTTACTTTTCATGAAGTTCATCTTGCATTTCAAGTCCAGATTGATTTAATTCAGCTGTTTAATTAGACGTTGGATTAGTGAATTGATTTTGTGGACTGAGGTTGAATACAAGTATATATATTACTCTCTTGAATGCGAATTTGTTGGTTACGGTTGCTTCGAATTACTTACTTGTTTGTGGAAAGTGAATGTAGTTGCTTAAGAAAGAAGGGTGCCGCGATCTCACGGTTAATTATTGAAATCCGTTGTTCATCGTTGAGTTTGATTTTCTCAATTTTTTTCTTATATTTGACACGTCAAAAATTCCCATGTTAGTTGTGATGTAGGCTTGGTGGATTTTATTATCAAATGTAGAAAAGTATTTCATCGCCCAATTTAGATAAAATTATATTCGGCTATCATTTTTTCACTAAGTACGACTGGTCGTACTTAGTTATAAATAAAATTGCTCTTTTTTTTCTCTCTTCTCAGACATTGTTGGCTGATGTGGTGGAGAGAGAAAATACACTTTTAATATACGACCGGTAGTATTTAGTTAAAAAGAGGTAGTTGTAGACACCCTTATCTAAAGTGGCTGCAAAAATGTTTTCCCCTATATATATATATATATATATATATATATTATATATTATATATTATATATTATATATTATGGATTTAGTGTGTTCCTTTTAAAGAATATGTAAGTAGTAGAGATAGTTATAGGGTTTTATAATCTCATATTAAAGTAGATAAGTTATCAATGTCATATAGACAAATTTATGGGCTTCACCACTTGAAAAAAAAAAAGTGGCACAATTATCGAAGGGTGTGTGGAAGAGAAAACTTGTCTCAATTAATATGAGAATAGTTTTTCTCATAGTTATAACATGAAAAAAAATACTTTTTTTAATTTTTTTCCACTTTCCATGTCAACTGATGTGACTGAGGAGAGAGAAAGAAAAATAACTTTTCCTATAATAATTATGTAGTATCCAAAATATATAGAGTAAAAAAATTAAAAGGAAACAACTTATATAATCTTAACACAAATAGTTTTCCATGTATTATATTGAAATGTGAAAGCTTCACCACGAAAATCAGATTAAGAGACATGGGAATTTAATCAGCCTCTAGCTTTCAGGGGAAGGTTAGCACTAATATTCTATATCCATTATTTGTATAATGAGGTGCTCAACGATGGAATGTAGATTTCATACAATCTTCAATAATGAATATAAGATAAAGGATATTCTTATTACCAAAATCTTCTACTGTCAACTCATTACATATTTAATCATTATTGGATCAACATTTTCTCTTTTTTTTCAAAAAAATTTTAGCATCCTCTCTCTTTGATTCAATGGTGATTAGATAGGTAATAAGTTAGTAATAGTAAATCTTGGTAGTTAGAATATCCTTCGTCTGAATACAGAATGCATGAAGTTTTATCTATATATAGCATAGAAAGTTACCCACAACTTGTCCCTTGAGATTAGACTGTGCTGTATAAGTATTGAAGCCTCGAATTTGCCTCATTTTATGTACTTTACTTTTCCATCCATTCTCTCTCTATGAAGTACATTGTTGACCAACAATGCTACTATATATGCAAGATTCCTTCACGTGAGAAGTGTTTAGTTGTCTATATAGTGTTGGAGAATGTGAATTGAAACCTTGAAGCTCGGGGAGAAGATTTCTGAGGTTGTAGGAAGTTTACTGTTAACAGCATCTTCTTAAACTTAGGTTGGTGAACAATAGTAGGTGATCGAATTCGAAACTATAATGGAATTGAAGTATGATAGTATACTTGTTGATCAATAGGATTGAAAAAGAAAAAAAACTGTGAATGAAAGAGTTATGTGAATAAAAGGAGTGGAAATATGGTTATGAAATTCCCGCAGATAATGAGAAGGTACATAAAGATGAAAGAGTTATGATGAATCTTAATAAGTACAAAATGAACAAAATTAAAATGATAACAAGAAGTAACTCGTCTAAACATATCTAGAATTATTCGTGAAGAGTAAATAATGGCTTAAGTAGAGAATTATTAAATTAGGTACTGTTTTCAATATTTGTAAAGTAATTTCATGAAAAATAATATTTATTTGATATAGAATGTATTAAAAGATGTTTCTGTTAAACAGATATAGAGATAGAGGATTAAATCATAATGATGAGCAAACGGGAAATATAACTGTTACGTAACATGAAAAATCTCTATTTTTCTATACATAAGTGTTATGTAACATGAAAAATCTCTATTTTTCTATTAACTCAATATAGCGTTGTGCCCACTTTAACTTTTTTTTTGCTTTTTTTGAATACAATGGGCCCATAGTGTTTATGTGTCAGTAAGCTGACACAGATGATGTCACGTTACACACAAATGATTATCCCATTTTTAAATGATAGTAAGCTAGCTTATGTGAATGTACAATTAATTGCAAGTATTTTTGTGTGATGGCGTACAGCTCCGAAGCACGGACACACTTGATTTTATAAAAATTGTGTATCAGACACCGACACACGTACAACACAAGGTTAATATTTTGGGACACATGGTCAATTTTCTAACACGTTTTTCCGATATGTAGTCAATTTTTCCAACATGCGGTCCGACACGCATCTGATACGTTTTTTGTAGGTCTTAATTTTAATTTATTAACTAAACATAAAAATATTAATTTATAATTTTTTTTTTCTATTATGAAATTTGACATGAAAAACTAACAAGATACGGAAAATTATTTTTGTTTATATTATGTTATGAAATTTGAATATTTGATTTGTTATATGACTTATTATGAGATATTATATGTATTAAATATAAATTATATTATATATATTAAAAATATTTAATATTAAAACGTGTCACAACGTGTCGAAATATGATATTTTTTAGAATTAACGTGTCGGTATGTCGTGTCTCATATCCCCTATCCCGTATCAGTGTCGGTGCAATATATGCGTACAGAATTATGGTTTTCTTATGTTTCCAAAATAATTGTGGTCTCTTACAAACTGAAAAAAAAAAAAAATTCTTTCATACTGACTGTAAAATTTGTTCATAAGTAAATTAAGAGTCTGGTGATGAAGAAGAGTGATTAGTCAAAATTTGAATGGTTTCTTGGCACTTTTACAAAATCATTTTAAGCATGCAAATTTATTGTGTATTTCAAGATTTATAAATTTAAATTAAAAAATGGATTTAAAATTATTCTTAGGAGATTTTGGTGAGAAACTTATAAAGCTCTGATTTTTGAACTATTACCATGATGACCCTACTTTAATGAAAACTATATAATTTATTTTGGATCTCTAAAAAAATTTCAAGGAAAAGAAATGTTGTTCCATTCTAATTAAGATATGCCACAACTACGACTTGTAGATGACTTATACCATTGAAAATATATATTTTTTCCACGTGAAAAAAAGACGATTTTATATTTGTTGTTTATCTTATCAGTTTAGTCGATTACTATTTACCTTTAAATACAATAGTGATGCATGATTTTCAATATGGATGTACAAAGGCGGACGGAAGTTAAAGAGCTTAAATTTTAGAGGAAGGATATTCTTACTACCAAAATTTTCTACTACCACCTTACTACCTATCTAATCACCATTGGATCATCATTTTCTCTTTTTTCAAAAACTTTTTAACATTCTCTCTCTTTGATCCAATGATGATTAGATAGGTAGTAAGTTGGTAGTAGAAAATTTTGGTAGTAAGAATATCCTCCCTCTAAATTTTAATGTGAAAAGTTCAAAATATTCCTCAATTAAAATTTAAATTTACTCTTATTTTATTTTCACTTTTACTCCTATGTAGAAAATGTACTTGTATTATAAGGGAGAACAAAACATAGAGAATCAGTTATTCATCTGCATCACTTTAAGGTTGAACATATTTTATCCGGTGATAGATACTCAACTTCAAGAGTTGTATGATCGTTTTAGTGAAGTTAGTTCAAATTTGCTGGAATGCATTGCATGTTTAAATTCGTGCAACTCTTTCTCGGCATTTGACAAAAATAAGTTGTGTGAATTTGCTGGCTGTTATCCTTCGGATTTTCATTTGAATGATTTTGTCATGCTTGAATAACAGCTCGACACATATATTTTTGATATGCAAAGTGATCCTGATTTTTTGAATTTACAAGGAATAGTTGATCTTGCCGATGGTTGAAAAGAAAAAACCTTTGGTTTATTTTAAGTGCATGAACTGACCTCAAACGTTCCATTGATTCCAACAAATACCCTGATGTCCAGGTAGACATGGATTAAGCATAATTTACATACCCAAGAGCCTTACCCATACGACAGGGCCCAAATAAAAAAAAAAAATAACTCCTCTGAATTCGCTCTCGTCCATTCACCTCCCTGTAAGGTAGAGGAAGATAATCTAATTGGAATAAGGCTCTAACACCAAGCGTATGGATTAATTGGTAGGAGTTGTTTCAATTTAATCAGCAATTTTGATTTCGTGCTTTAAACATGTAACTGCGTAAAAGGTTTCACAGGGAAAATTTTGCTTTAGTCCTACCCGGCTAAAAACAGTGACAGATTTATTTAAAAAAAAAAAAATCTCCACTTTCTTGAAGATTATTAGCCAGTTGATGAGCTTAAATTAAAGCCGTGGCCTCTACTATAAGGGTGATGCAGCAACTATACTGCCCTTAAAATCAGTTTCTCTAACAGCCATGCGTTGAATTTTCTTACATGTTGATCTGAAGGTGCTAATTGTAGTTGTGATGCATACCAGGCGGTAGGTGAAGCGACTTGGGTATCTCAAGAGTTTCAGAATCTTTGTTGTAGATGGGACACATGGACTCAGGGCTAGGTGTCCCTAGTGTAAGTTGGCTTTGGTAGGAGCTGCATCGGGACATAACTTTTTCATTTTTAATAAAACTATATAGTTTTGGTATGTTTTTACCTTCTCTTTCTACCATTTTATTTTTCTTCCTAATTTCATAAAAAAATGTACAAAAAGACACACCAAAATGATATATTTTCATTAAAACTACCACAAAATTATATCATTTAAGGAAAATATAAAAAACATATTGCAGGAATGGCTCTATTCATTCCTAAAACAAGAATCCAATTCCATATACTGACTTTTTTTTTTATATAAGCATGAGACCTACACTTGATTTATGTGCAGAAAAATGCTCTTGTTATGTGCATAACAAAAAAACGAACATGGTTTAAAATAACAATCATTTTCCCAATCTATTATAGAGGACTTGAACACTTTCAAATCAAATTTGTCCATGTCTATCCTTTGATCAAGAGAGAAAGGAACGCTTCCTTTTAATTGGTCCGCATCTAGTCGACGGGTTGAGATAACGAAACTACTCTCAAGGCACGGTTCTCTGCTCGCAGCTGGTTCTCTTCCTTCACAGACAATAAAGCCCATCTTTAAGCCTTCGATGCTCTGTACCATCGACAAACAAACAAACAAAAGGAACAATTTGCAGCTTTATGATATTGTTTGTTATGGCGTCGATACGTTTTCATGCATCTTCGCATACTCAAAAACTAAAATAAGTCCATTCACGTAACCTCGAGAAAATAGAGGAAGGGGGAATCGAAATGAAAGGAAATAAAAATACAAGATAAAAAAAAATTATTTGCATAATATACATTATGCAAGAAACAATTATGATTTATTTTAGATTACTAATGCTTCTGCAATTTTCAACGCAGAAAATAAAACAACTTTTCCGGCTTAAACAGCCAATCAGAGTACCATTTTCAAAGAATATATCAACCAAACAAAACTTCATAAGAAAATGTTAGCTGAACACCTGATAGATATCAAGGGGCGTTATATGAAGGAGCAGGCAAAAAGGGAAAAGGTGCAATAGAAGCATATGCAACAGGTGGACGTGCTTGAGTCTGATAAGGACGCCTGCCCTTGATCTTCTGGTTATCATTTTTATCATCCAGTTCTAAAGTGTCCACAGAGGATGAAGATCTCACAAAACCCTTAGCATTGTCTTCTAAGAATTGTTGGTTATCGGAACGACGGTGAATTGAAAGCCCAGACATAAACACAGGGAGATAGAGAAAACTCACATGGAACATTCTCCTAGCTTTCTTCTTTAGTTGGGTCTATAGAATGGAAAATGCTATCACCCTTATTGCAAGTGTAAGTACAGTGGACTACAGAACAAAACCATCAGAAAGATCACACCCCCTGTTGACAGATTCAGAAACATGAGTCTCAAATTCTCATTGTAGCCAAAACATTACCTTTTTCATATTAAACGTAAATGAAAAACTTTCTAGCATTTCGGCCATCCACTCATTGAAATCAACATCATTTTTATCCCAAACTAATTGGGGAAAGATCATTCACTTACTGACATTCAATTTAAATGGCTGAGTAAACAAACTTTTCATATAAAAGTTGAAGGTTGTGTGTTCCAGCTGCTACATAAATGTCTTTCAGCACAAAATATATGAATATGGTTTGAAATTGTTTGGCCAAGAGCCCAAGACAATGGCAACAAACATTATTAACAAAACCAAACACATTGAATTCTAGCCATCTGTATACTGACTGATCCATTGC